>NW_019294605.1:0-23530 GCF_000500325.1 Leptinotarsa decemlineata | reverse complement strand
CAAGTGTTGGTTCCAGGTCAGTTTGGAATCTAGGATTACTCCCTGATATTTAACCTTCCTCGACACTTGTATTCCTTAACCTCGAAGTTTTAGAGGTCTGAGATCCTCCGTTTCAGTCCTCTTGGTGAATGCTACCATGGTCGATTTGGATGGGCTTATGTTAAGTCCTTTTTCTTCTGTCCATCTTGTTATAATATTCAGGGCCTGCTGTATGCATCCCTTCACTACATTATTGTGTTCACCCTGGACTAAGATGACTAAGTCGTCTGCATAACCTAATGCTTTATACCCATTGTGGTCGAAGAGAGTAATATAGCTATAGGAGTTCTAAGCCATTCCTTATGGAAAAACACGTGCAAAATTGAGCAGTTTAATTCTGGCGTTTTTTGGACCTTTGGCCCACATCACACGAAAGGGGCAAAGGTCAGCGCCTCGTCTCTGCCAGACGTCCATTATGTGTAAACTGAGCCTTAGCCTTCAAAGCCCACTTCAGACCATCTCCACTTCTCTACTGTTACTGTCATTCAGTCAACCAATCAGCTATCGCGCATACAGCTGGAAATTCAAACCAGTAGATGAACAAAGCCGATACGAGCCAAAAATCCCTTGTATTTTCTTATAGAACTAAACTAAACTTTTTGCAATTTTTAGTTCAAACAGGAGTGGGGGAAACGTGTGACGTTATCGACGCAGGATGTAATGAGTATCGGAGAGCGTGGGCCCCTTGCCCTCACCCCCCTTAGTACTCCAAATCACCGCTCAGGTCCTCTTGAGACTCCGCATCACCCCTCAGGCCCCTTTGTCACATGTTCCTAATTGAAAAAGTTTATAGTCATGAGAATCGCACTTAGGACGTCTGCGTGGTAGACAATGTCCTTAGCCTCTACACCAACGTGAGATATTGAAAGTAACTGCGAATGATGGGTATTTACAGAGAAAGTTTTTTCGGGACCGAAATTGACTCATTTTATATACTCGACCGCATTTTATTGCTTTCCGTAGAATATTAGGGAAGATGTAATCGTCATTATAATGTTGAAGATAGAAAAATATACTTAGATTTGGGAAAGAATTAATATTGCATATAAAGATGTGTATGTGTGTGTAGGAGCGAGAGACGCGTGTGACGTAATCGAGGCAAAGAGAGATGAAGATGGTATCGAGGTTTTACGTTCCTGGCGCAAGCAGGTGTTGCCGGTTATAAAATAAATCGTAATTTATGGAGTAATGTAGTGTTGCCGGTTTTGAAACCAAGCGTGAACGATTCGACGGAAATTGGAAGCGCGAAAGTGATATACTAATGAAAATGAATCAGATTTAACAAAAAATATAACAACAATTCAACCTGCGATCTCTCAATGTGTACGGGGTGTCTCAAAATATATCATTGAAGAAAAAAACATGGCGTGTACAGGATGCGCCAAAATACGTACATCATTTGAGGAAAAGAGAACATAAAAGTTCCACGAGGCTGTAAGTTTTCAACGTGCGATCCCCCAATGTGTTCGAGGTGTCTCAAAATACATCATTGGAAACAAACATTGCGTTGAAATGTACAGGGTGCTTCAAAATACATCATTCAAGAAAAAAACATGTCGGTTCAAAATATGATATCAATCTGTAAACAGGGCTATTCAAAATACATCATTCAAGAAAAAAACATGACAGTTCAAAAGAAGTTTGGCGTTCCAACATGTCGTAAAGACAATAAGTCTCGTATCTCTGTTAACCAAGTCAGCATAATCGGGAGAAGAAGGAGATGGCACCAAAGTTGTCGAAGAGTTATGTATTGTGAAGTCACCATTCGAAAATGGAGGAAGCGACCGTTTTACAAGACTTTCAACCGTTTTGCGTGCAACCGTTTTGCGTGCGTTTTCGACCGTTTTGCGTGTGTTTTCCACCGTTTTGCGTGCGTTTATTCGTTATAGTTTCATCGTTATTGTCGTAACCGTTTTTCGTGTTTCAATATGACAGTTATTTATCACTTAACGCGTTTCGCAAACCAAGTAAGCATCATCAGGAGATGACTAAAGTCCATGCTTTGTCGTATGAAGGTTCATGTTGCAAATTTTCAGACTTCTGAACGGAACCTTGTGGAACACTCAGCCGAACTTCTGTGACAGAGTGGTGTCGGTCAGCCAATCAGAATGGAGGAATCAAATATCGTTCGAATTGATTGTGTTAGATGAAATTGAACTGGAAAATGAGGTTTGAATAACAATAATAATAGTGATTGAGCATTTAAACTTTAAATGTGACATAGTCAGCGTGAGAGGTGGTAGAAAATGTGTGATGCTTTATGGAAATGAATGAGTCATTTAAAAAAAAACGCGACTGTTAGGAAGGCACTAAGTTGAATATTCACTAATAATGATCGGATCGCCATGTAAAGCACGTCAAATGAAAGGATGAGAAATGCAGAATTCATCGAGAAAAAAAAACAGTGATGGCGCAACATGTCAGAAGGGAACCAAGCCACATCTTCGTTAATGATAGTTGAATCTCAACGCAGCACATCAAATAAGAGGTAAACGAATACATAGTGTACCGACAGAAAAAAAAACAAAGATAGCGAAACAAATATAATATACACCGTCTAATATGAAATGGCATAGAAAGAATTGCAAATTAAAAGAAAGTCATTGAACAACTTTAGGAATTGAAAGATGTTGGGTTATGAACAATTATGAGTGTATTCCAATTGTAGAAGCTTGATTCAAAACACAGAATTTATTGACAAAGAAAATGAAAAAAGCATTGTTTACTCAAATATATAATTTATTTGAATCCCTTAGGGTGGAAAGGTTTCAAATGCGTCAAAAATCGGTCACTTCTGGTTTTCACTTCCGGTCGTCTGATTTCGATGATTTCAATATCAATGAATTCGTTTACATGTCATGAAACATAATTGATCATTTGTCGAAGCCAAAAGGGCCTTATAACCTATTTTTATTATAGTAGCCGCAACAGATCGATGTGGGTACTCATTTCAAATTATTTTATAAGTAGATTATGGTAAGTATAATATACAGCCTCGAATGTGGAATAGCATGGGAGAATTGCACATTCAAAGAAAAATTGAACAAAATTGAAATTTAAAGTTGTTGGGTTATGAACTACTACGAGTGTAATTCAATTGCAGAAGTTTGATTCAAAACGCAAAATTTGTTGACAAAAAATATTTAAAAATCATCGTATCCTGAAATACATGATATTTTTTGATTCCTTAGGGTGAGAAGGTTTCGAATCCGTCAATAACATGTCACTTCCGGTGTCACTTCCGATCGTTCTATTTTAATGATTTTGACATCAGTGAACTCGTTTAGATGTCAAAAAACATAGTTATTCATTTTACGGAGCCAAAAGGACCTCATAACCTATTTTTGCTATACTAGTCGCAACATGTCGATGTGAATACTTATTTTGAATGATTTCATTTGTAGACAATAAAAAATACAATATCGAGGCCTAATGTGAAACAGCATAGGGAGAATTGCAAAGAAAATCATTGAAAAAACTCCGGATCGCATGTCAAAGAAAAAAATAAGAACTGCAAAATTAATCGACAAAGAAAAAAACAAATATGTTGCAACATGTCAGAAGGGTACTAAGCCACATCTTTGTTGATGATAACTGAGTCTCAACGTGCAGCACATTGAATGGAAGGGAAAGAAATGCAGAATTCATCGACAGAGGAAAAACAATGATGGTGCAACATGTCAGAAGGGCACTCAGCCACATCTTCGTTAATGATAGTTGGATCTCAACGTGCATTACATCAAATGAAAGGGAAACGAATGCAGAATTCATCGACAGAGAAAAAAAAACGTAGACGATGCCAAGAGAACACAAAGTTAGAAAAAAGAAGAATTCATGTGTTTGTTGCGCTATTCATACCCAAGGTAACATGGATCAATGTCAACGCTGAATAGGCATCTAACAATATGCCTCAAAACGACTGAACAAAGACTCTTTGATTTCCTTTTTGAATTGATCAAAAAACCTTTTTTGTGAAGCAGAGAGTTTTCACTCAGGATATTGGTGAAAATAGAAAATCAGTCTTCTTTGGTTAAATAATAATTCATAACTGTGCCACCACGTGAAAAAGCAATATTTCACCTTTCGAGCAGATGGAAATTGCTCGTAGACTGTAATTAGCATCATGTCAGTTATGAGTGAGGGTTAGTTGAACCGGGAACCGGAAAAGAAAATGGGTTTGGAAGTTCCTAACGTAAGAAGGAATTATTCATAAATTCAAACAATATACTACAAAATATTCATTGATGAAGTTTTTCAAATCTCTAAGCCTCAACTTTACTGATAATATAAAGTAATTAGTTGAACATTCATCAATAATATATGAATTTTTTTCTCAACTGAACTGCAGTCAAATACATATATACTAATAATCATGGGCTAATCGTCTATATCCAAAGCATTTGATGTTTGAGGGATAGAATAGTGACCCCAAGGAAGCGTAATGTGTGAATCTGGAATTATATAACGCTTATCATCTTCAGGGCTGAGAGCAATCTTGTATAGGGCGATAGAATGTTTTTAATGTTTATCGGATCGAATTCGATATTCTTCCAATTATCTAAGCAATTCACATAATCATCGAAAGTAATTTTATTCTTCACCGCAGAATATTTGACTCCCTTTGCCTTCTTGGTAACCCCCAAGCATGAGATCTTTTGATTCATTTCTTCCTCATTATAGCCATTCTTTATCAACTGCTGACGCTTCTTATTGATACTATCCTCCGTTACCAATACCCTAGTTGTCTACAATTTCGATCTAAGGCCTACGTAATCAGTCATCGGAATTGCGTTATTCTCATCTTTCATTATCCCGAGAACCTTTCATTTACCAAAGGAATGTTAAACTGATTATTGGACGGGTAATCCGAAGTATCGAAGAATTTGTGACAATCTTGATCCTGATAGCTGAGATAGCTTGTCCTACTTGTATTGGTTCATTTAGATAAACTTGCACTTCGACGGCGACCAAATTCTCATTTAATATCATGCAATTTTCGAACTCTGGCTTAGAAATATAGGCCTCGGTTCCGTAGCGACCAGCCCATTTGGTGAGGAGTTTAGTGTTGACTCTTTTTCTAATGTATTCCATCGTTTCCCTGAATACTGCGTTGTTCATTATCTTGAAGAGGTTTTTTTCAAACTCATTCGTTGCCTATTTCCGCAACTCAATATTCAAATCAATATAGGACTTCAACCATGGTGATTGATTGAATTGAAGTACTAAATGAATTTTCGTGATGACTAGACCATTAGCAATGGCCTGTTTGAGGGCCGATATTGGATCACATATTTTGCTTTGTATTGGAGATTATCTCAATTTGGTGAGCTCTTTTATTGATTTGGGTTTTTTTTTTTGTTTTTGGATTTATATGTTCAGGGCAGTATGGCAAATCTTCATGTGAATCAAGTAGATATTTAGGATATGTACTCCAGATCAACTTCAAGCATATATGCCACGTCGCTCTCATCGTATATTGATGAAACGTCAATATTGGTATCGCACCACTCAAACCCATTTTATGGTAAATACTGAGACATCGCCCACCCATAGTGGTTGCTTACGTCGAAATACATGAGGTATGTGTCAGGATTAGAAAGATCATAATTGTTCAAGTATTTATTGTTCGCATGAACTCTTCTCTTCGAACAAACTTGGCTAAGTCCACTTCGAATCCTTCGTTCAACAAATAGAAACATGTCGGGGTCTGTGAGTAGTTCCTATTCGAGTTTGGTATATTTGAGCATCGCATCCCACGTAAGGCCTGGTAGAGTATAGTAATGGGCAGGGTCCAGATTATGAGTCCTGAGACAGCTTGCACGAAATTGTTCGAATACGTCAGCGAGGAGGAGGATATCTATTTTCATATATAAATCCACATATTGACCCAAAGTCTGACAAATGAAACTCTTCCACACATCCTGGGCTCGTTGATATAATCTGCGGGGACAGGGCTCATCTTCTTATTTGTTGTAGAAGGCATCAATAGGGGGAAAGCAAGTTTCATCAAATCTATCAAAGGAATCAATATAATCATAAGGCATTACCCCTTTCTTGGTAAGCAATTTAACCAAGTCTTTGGGTAGCTCAGTGAACTGAACCTTAACATTAGGAAACTCTGTTAAGTATGATGCTAACATATCCAGAGATGAATTCAAATAGCGGAAAGAACGAATGAATCGAAACTGCACTGAAATATCATCCACATGTTTCGTGAAGGAGATGTACTTTTCTTCCATGATGGGAAGCAGGTCGATCGTACCTCTCAGTCTAGATGCAATATCTGTGATGATGAAATGTGCATCATAGACACTCAAATTGTGGAAGACTACGGGAACTACATGGCTATCTTTGTAGTTTATATTACACCTTTCGTGTGCCGGGATACGTTAGTTATCACATGGTATGAGATGGTTTTGATCGCGTACTTTCTTATCTTCAGGAATGAAGAGCTCGACGCAGATGTGTAGCCCTCCGAAATTCAACTTCTTGCTTTTCATTCATATTGATGTAGTATGGACACCAAAACACTGTAGCCACATCTTCAGCTAGTTGACCCATCTCATCAGCGAACCATTGCATACAATCCTCTTCAAGATATGCCCTATGGAAGGATAGAGTATCATCGTATGAGCACTTTCAAGCTAATGAACATTGCAGTGTTCGGAAAAACGAAGGAAGACATTAGTAAAAGAGTCAACATTAAACTTCTCACCACTATTTCTAGGCCAGAGTTCTAAAATTGCATGATATTCTATAAGAATTTGATGGCAGCCGAACTGAGAAAACTGCAAGTTCATCTAAATAAACCGATACATGCAGGACAAGCTATCTTAGACTTGGCAAAGACTATACCATATACGATTTTCATTATGGCTGTATGCGCCATCGATTCGGAGATGATTGTGTAATTTTCTACACCGAAACATAGTCTAATTTATGAAATATGCAATCAGGATCAAGAATGTCACAAATTCTTCGATACTTCAGATTACCCCTCCATCAGTTTAACATTCCTTTGGTGAATTCTCGGTATGATGAAAGATGAGAGTAACGCAAATCCGATGACTGATTACGTAGGCCTAAGATTGAAATTGTATACAACTTGGGTTTTGGTGACGTAGGATAGCATCAAAAAGAAGCGTCAGCAGTTGGTAAATGATGACTATGATGAGGAAGAAATCAATCAAATGATCTCATGCTTGGGGGTTACCAAGAAGGCAAAGGAAGTCAAATCTTCTGTGGTGAAGAATAAAATTACTCTCGATGATTATGTGAATAGCTTAGATAATTGGAAGAATATGAGTGTCATCCAAAATTTTTGATGTTACATCAAGTACATTCCATCGCCCAATACAAGATTGCCCTCAGCCCTGAAGATGATAAGCGTTATATAATTCCAGATAATTCAAAGTAACTTTGAAGTCGAAAACCATTTTTAAAAACAATTTATTTTTCCCAAAATTACAATACAAAATTTCTAGAGAACTTCTCACATCGAGATCTGCAAAATGAATGAGTAAAAAGTTATGATGATAATCATTTCTGNCCTTTCATTTGATGTAATGCACGTTGAGATCCAACTATCATTAACGAAGATGTGGCTGAGTGCCCTTCTGACATGTTGCACCATCATTGTTTTTCCTCTGTCGATGAATTCTGCATTTCTTTCCCTTCCATTCAATGTGCTGCACGTTGAGACTCAGTTATCATCAACAAAGATGTGGCTTAGTACCCTTCTGACATGTTGCAACATATTTGTTTTTTTCTTTGTCGATTAATTTTGCAGTTCTTATTTTTTTCTTTGACATGCGATCCGGAGTTTTTTCAATGATTTTCTTTGCAATTCTCCCTATGCTGTTTCACATTAGGCCTCGATATTGTATTTTTTATTGTCTACAAATGAAATCATTCAAAATAAGTATTCACATCGACATGTTGCGACTAGTATAGCAAAAATAGGTTATGAGGTCCTTTTGGCTCCGTAAAATGAATAACTATGTTTTTTGACATCTAAACGAGTTCACTGATGTCAAAATCATTAAAATAGAACGATCGGAAGTGACACCGGAAGTGACATGTTATTGACGGATTCGAAACCTTCTCACCCTAAGGAATCAAAAAATATCATATATTTCAGTATACGATGATTTTTAAATATTTTTTGTCAACAAATTCTGCGTTTTGAATCAAACTTCTGCAATTGGATTACACTCGTAGTTGTTCATAACCCAACAACTTTAAATTTCAAGTTTGTTCATTTTTTCTTTGAATGTGCAATTCTTTCATGCTATTTCACATTCGACGCTGTTATTATACTTTTCATGATCCACAAATGAAAGCATTCAAAATGAGTACCCACATCGGTCTGTTGTAGCTTGTATAATGAAAATAGGTTATAATGTCCTCTTGGCTTCGACAAATGATTGATTATGGTTCATGACATGTTAACGAATTCATTGATGTTGAAATCATCGAAATCGAACGACCGGAAGTAAAAACCGGAAGTGACATGTTTTTGACGGATTCGAAACCTTCTCACCCTAAGGAATCCAAATATATCATGTTTTGGTATACAATGATTGTTTCATTTTCTTTGTCAATGAATTCTATGTTTTGAATCAAGCTTCTGCAATTGGAATACACTCATAATTGTTCATAACTCAACATCTTCCAATTCCAAGTATGTTCAATGACTTTCTTTCAATTTGCAATTCTTCCCATGCCATTTCACACTAGACGCTGTATTTCATATTTGTTACGCCATCTTTTTTTCTTCTCTATCGGTACACTCTGTATTCGTTTCCTTTTCATTTGATGTGCTGACTTAGTCTCCTTCTGACATGTTGCGCTATCTTTGTTTTTTCTTTTTCGATGAATTCTGCATTTATTATCCTTTCATTCAACATGATGTACGTGACGATCCGATCATTATTTATTAGTGAATATATAACTTAGTGCTTTTCTGACAGTTGCGCCATTTTTCTGCCAATAATTCATTCATTTCCACAAATCATCACATATTTTCTACCACCTCTCACGCTGACTAAGTCACTTTTGAAGTTTTAATGTTTTATCACTATCATTATTATTATTATTCGACCCTCATTCTCCAGTTCAATTTCATCTAACACAATCAATCTACCGATATTTGATTCCTCCATTTTGATTGGCTGACCGACATCACTCTGTAACAGAAGTTAGGCTGAGTGGTCCACATGGTTCCGTTCAGGAGTCTGAAAATTCGCAAAACGAACCTTCATACGACAAAGCATGGATTTTAGTCATCTCCTGATGATGCTTACTTGGTTAGCGAAACGCGTTAAGTGATAAATGACTGTCATGTTGAAACACGAAAAACGGTAACGACGATAACGATGAAACTATAACGAACGAACGCACGCAAAACGGTCGAAAACGCACGCAAAACGGTCGCACGCTACACGATTGAAACGCTTGTAAAACGGTCGATTTCCCCATTTTCGAATGTTAACTTCATACATAACTCCTCGACTCCTTTGGTGCCATCTCCTCCTTCTCCTAATGATGCTAACTTGGTTGACAAAGATACGAGAGTTATTGTCCTTCCGACTTGTTGGAACGTCAGACTTCTTCAGAACTGTCTGTTTTTTTTCTTAAATGATGTATTTTGAAGCGCCCTATATACAGATTGATATCATATTTTAAACCGGCATGTTTTTTTGAATATTTTTTGTATTTTGACGTACCCTGTACACTTCGACGCCATGTTCATTTCAATGATGTATTTTGAGACACCTCGAACACATTGAGGGATCGCACGTTGAAAACTCACAGCTTCGTGAAACTGTTATGTTTTCTTTCTCTTAAATGATGTATGTATTTTGACGCATCTTGTACATTTCGACGCTATGTTTTTTCCTTTAATGATGTATTTTGAAACACCCCGTATACATTGAGGGATCGCAGGTTGAACTGTTGGGTTGTTATATTTTTTCTAAAATGTGATTTATCATTATCAATATGTCACTTTCGCGCTTCCAATTTTCAGCGAATCGTTCAAGCCTAATTTTGAAACCGGCAACACTACATTACTCCATGAATAACGATTTATTTTATAACCGGCAACACTTGCTTGCGCCAGGAACGTAAAACCTCGATACCATCTTCATCTCTCTTTGCCTCGATTACGTCACACGCGTCTCTTGCTCTTACACACACATACACATCTTTATATGAAATATTCTTTTCCAAATCTAAGTATATTTTTCCATCTTCAACATGATAATGACGATTACAACTCCCCTAACATTATACGGAAATCAATAAAATGCGGTCAAGTATATAAAATGAGTCAATTTCGGTCCCGACAAAACTTTCGCTGTAAATACCCATCATTCGCAGTTACTTTCAATATCTCACGTTGGTGTAGAGGCTTAGGACATTGTCTATCACGTGGATGTCCTGAGTTCGATTCTCATGACTATAAACCTCTTTTAATTAGGAACACGTGACAAGGGGGCCCGAGGGGTGATGCGGAGTCTCAAGAGGGCCTGAGTGGTGAAGTGGAGTACTAAGAGGAGTGAGGGCAAGAAGGCCCACACTCTCCGATAGTCATTCCATCCTGCGTCGTTTCCCCCACTCCTGTTTGAACCAAAAATTGCAAAAAGTTTAGCTCCATAAGAAAATACATGGGATTTTGGGCTCTTATCGGCGTTGTTCATCTACAGGTTTGAATTTCTCGCTGTATGCGCGATAGCTGATTGGTTGACTGAATGACAGTAAAAGTGGAGAAGTGGAGGTGGTCTGAAGTGGGCTTTGAAGGCTAAGGCTCAGTTTACACATGATGGACGTCTGGCAGAGATGAGGCGCTGACCTTTGCCCCTTCCGTGTGAAGTGGGCCTGAGGTCCAAAAAACGCCAGAATGAACCTGCTCAAATTTCCACGTGTTTTTCCATGAGGAATGGCTTAGAACTCCTATAGCTATATCACTCAAGAGACATAATAATTCGTCCATTACAAGGTTCCATAACAGAGAGGATAGAACCCCCCTGAGGACAGCCCCTTGCTACCCGTGCCACGACTGTTCTTCCCATAATGGTTGTATATACCAATCTTTCCCTAAGCATGCAGTCTATCCACCTACAGCTTGTCTTGTATTCCTCTTCTCCGCGACGCCTGGATGATTGATTCTAACGACGTATTATCGAATGCGCCCTCAATGTCCAAGAAAGCAGCTAAAAGTACTTCCTTGTTTTTGTAAGTATGTTCTTGAATTTCACTAGTTCGGACTCTCATTGTCTACTATATAAAATGATTTGAAATCCCTGAAACAACTAAAAAAGAAGAATTCAAAATGAATAGCTGAAAATAACAATTATATTAACCAAAATAAACCTGAAATGAAATAATAGTGAAATAAAATACAAGTAACAATTGAATAAATAAAAAAGAAGAAATGAAAAAAGAAAATAAAAATAAAAAGTGGAGAGATTCCAAGTCACGTTAGTTCACGACGTTTTGATTGTTAGTATCTAAAATCGTCTTCGGGTGATGACTCGACTGATTTCTCCGAGAGATGACTAATTTATAGGTCGTTCGAGTACTTTCACTTATCCCCGCTTTCCATTTTCCGCTTCACTGGTTCCGTGGGAGATGACCGTTTTGGCGGAATAATTGATTTGAGACCTTATCAGTGCTCGGCTGGCGCGTTTCAATATGCGTTTAGCTCTCTCTCCTGGGATTGGCGATTTCAACAGAAAACCTTTGGGGATGATGTTGTTGTCTCTCGCTCTGCACAGAAAACTGAGGTGAGTTTCTTCCTTTGTAAGCTTGACCATAGTCTTCTCATATCCTCGGAATAAGTCGCTGGTTCCGGGTCCGTACCGGGTATTCAACGTTTGTTCATCTCCCACGGAACCAGTGAAGCAGAAAATGGAAAGCGGGGATAAGTGAAAGTACTCGAACGACCTATTTTCTTTTTTCATTCCTTCATCTTAATTTATTCAATTGTTCTATTGTTACTTGTATTCTATTTCACTATTATTTCGTTTCAGGTTTATTATGGTTAATATAATTGTTATTTCCAGCTATTCATTTTCAATTATTCTTTTTTAGTTGTTTCAGGGATTTCAAATCATTTTATATAGTAGACAATGGAAGTCCGAACTAGTGAAATTCATCATGAAACATTGTCAATCACCTTCAAACAAAAGTATGTTCTTATTTTTCTGTTACCTGACACCGTTTCTGTTGACATACCTGACCTGTATGCATATTGGTCTCGATGTAATGATCTGATATGTTATGTCCCTGATATGCCTGTCAAGTAGTTTTTCTAGCGTTTTCAACGCAAATGACATGAGACTGATTGGTCTCAAGGCCTTCGCCGAGTCATGTCCGATTTTCCAGGTTTCGGAATGAAGGTGGCCCTGATCAGTGTCCAAATTTTTTGTATGTGTCCCAGTGCCCTGAGATTTATACACAATATTTTGAAAAGTACTTCCGGTCCCTTTTGAAGCATTACTGGGTGTAAGCCATCAGGTCCTGGCGACTTATAGGGTTGAAATGAGTTCACAGACCATTTAATTTGCTCCAAATCTATCATCTTCTTTGTCTTTTGCCAATCCTCACTGGATGTCCTTTTTGGGGTCTCCAGTTGTGAATTCGCCCAGGACTTGTAATTTCTGACCCGGGATAGTGTACCCGGAAAAGCTCGGGTTTTCGTATACTCCCCCGTATTTGTTTTCAGATTATTTATTGAGACGTGAGGTTCCTTCGAGAGTGTTTTGTAGAGCCTGGCACATGCTTGGGTCTGTTCGACCTCCTCACATTTCCTTCTCCACGTATCACTCTTGGATTTTTTCATGACTTTGTTATACTCAGTTAGGGATCTTCTGTATTGGTCCCATGAACCTGATTTCCTTGCACATTTGAAGGCTTTTCTAGTTTTTTGTCTCATCCTCGCCAGATCTTCATTCCACCAGGGCACATTCCTGTTTGATCTTTGGTTAACTATGGGGCAATGTTCGTTGTACGTAGAGATGATAGCTCCCTGTAATCGATCTGCAGCCAACTCTAGGTCTATGGAATCTCTGATGTCAAATTCCATGCGGTCTAAACAGGTTTCCAGGTCCACCGTATAGGCTCGCCAGTTTGTTTTCCGGGGATTTCGATATGTTAGGATCGAGGTCTGGAATCCTCCGATTTCAAAGTTTATGTGCCAATGGTCTGAACAACTTTCCTCATCGGACATATTCCATTTCCGAACACAGTTACTTACAAATGTAGTTCCTATCGTTACGTCTATCACTTCACTACGTCTCGCATCCACGAAAGTAGGTTTATTGCATATGTTTAAAATATCCAAGTTATTTGGGGTCTCTGAGGCTCTGTTATAAATTAACTCCACTCTGATGCCCCCAATCCCATTATTTTTCCCCTGTACAATATCAAACCCCATCCATCACTTTGGTGATGCAGGTTTGTTAGTATTACTCTCAACATTGATGTTAAGACCCTTCAGGACCTTCAAGGTGACCATGCCCAGCTCATACTAGACTTCAAACATGTTCCCCTCCAAGGCCCTGAAGGAACTTTCATTCATGGAGAAGGTCAGGATTTGTCCTTCCTCTTCCATTTTTCTGCTCAGGAGGATCCAGTTTTCCACTCCCAGGGCAGGATTCTGCTTACTGAGGCGTGTCCTAACTGTAGCCTTCACGTCTTTTTGGCCCGGAATGAAGACTAGGACTCTCGGTCTCTTAAGGAGTTCATCGGCATCGACCACGGTTAAGTCCGCCCTCTCCCAAAGATTGCCCAAGTTTCCAATGCTTTCTCTGGGCCATTCTTTCGTCCCTTCATCCGCACAGATTATCCATAGGACCCCTGCGCCGAATGAGGTCTTTCCAAATTGTAGGTTTTCGAGGCTACCAGAGGGAGTATTGTCCAATTCGTGGACAAGCCCCTCCTTGATCAGGTCTGTTTGACCCTGACCTAGGGTGACCTCAGAGTATCGCATGTCAGTGACCGCCAACCTCAGGCCCCTAGCAGCCTCACTATAACTTCCAGTTTCTTTGGGAGCAGTGGGTTTTTTCAGTACCTGTGGGGGAGTTTTTACATTTTCTCTAGGTCTCTTTTTGGCCCTTGCCACAGAAGTTGCACTGGTTTTTTCTGTTTTTCTGCGGTCTTTTGTATTACATGGATTTTTAATCCACATTCCCGCAGCTATTTTCTTCGCTTACATGAGTTTGCGCCTCTGCGCCACTGATAGCCTTTTCTTCTGCAGTTCGATTTTCGTCAATCCTGCAGTTACGCTTTTGGCGGGACTGTTGTTTCCCGCCGTTGTCTATGACTTTCTTGGTCAGTTTACATCTCCAGGGATAGTCAGATTTTGCGAGGAGTCGCTCGAAGAGTCCTCCTCTGATATTCTGGTAGTTCTTTATTTCCTTGTTCCATCCAAGTCTCAGGTACCATTCATCCTTTGGCACGGGTCGCATAACACCTTGGATTAGGCCGGGGTCCTTCTCAGTCTAACTGTTCTGTTACGGCCTCTTGGAGACCCTACCAGTAACTGAGCTGCCGCCGTAACTTCATCATAGTACGCAAGCCCTCCCACCACGAGAAGGTGGAGACTCCTCGGGAGGGTTGAAGGCAATTACTACCTTTCGGTCTTCGGAAATTTCCCTATATTTTTGTATAAAGATAAATTCACTTTGTATTCAAGAGTGTTTTGAAATCAAATACACCTTGAGGGTGAACATCTGTACGCTCCTACTGTTATTGAGACAATCCTGGCAGGCCATGATAAATTCCTCAATTTTCGACTTCATTCTATCACATCCAAGAATAGAAACAGAATGAGGTCTTCATATTGTTGGAAAAAAAATCATATAAATTTTGGTCTCTGCAGCTTCGATGTGGGCTTTTAATCACTACATTCAGTGTTGAGAATTGACATTGACTCAGGAAGCTATTTTGAATCCTCCATTCTTGTTCATTGTCGTTGTCCATGAAGATATTTGTAACTATTATTATTATAGCATTCTGCAGTTATTCAGTATCATTAATTGAAATTGAATTGAGCAGGAAGCAGGAATATATATTCTGCTGAGCAATATGCTCACATGTCATATAAAGCCATCAGTTTTTGTTTGACTTTTGATACAGTCAAAGATTGAAAGGTAAGGCCCTGCTAATTATCAACTGCAAAATTTTTGGCTTTTGGAAGTTGCTATTTACGAGCAGATGACGGTTGGTTCCTGAAAAAAATCCCACCCAACCCAAAAATTACTAGTAATCCCAATTGCAGACGGGAAAATTATCATATGATTTTCTTAAATGTGATTGACTCAAAATCTAGTTTTGTAAAATTCTTATCTTAGACACCTTGAAAATCTTCAGTAACTTATGTTTGATAACATCACGATCTCTTTTAATTTGGGATACACCTAATATAAACATTGAAATGTTAAAACATTTCAATTCTCTTCTAGGAGAAGCAAATCCGATGAAATTTCAGTTTTTGAATGTATTGTTTCAGAGATTCAAACATCAGAAAACTTTGTTTTTCTACCCGACAATAGCAAAATGATGATCAAATTATTATTATCATTCTTTCCCCAACTAGAACACACTAATGAAAATATCAGGAAACCAATTCAAACTGAAAAATACTACATCAAATTAAACGTAACGGGGCGAAAAAGTTTGAAAAGTAGAAGTATTTAATTTTCTCTCTTTTGTACAGGAATAAAATAAAGTACATTTTTCAGAACGAACTTCACCAGTGCTTATCGTGAATTGCGTCGAAACGGAAATTTTAAATATTATACTCTCTAAATTTGGTTATGATATAAAAATTATTTTTCGAACTTCTCTCGTCATCACATTTCTTTATTGGTTGCATTGCAAATTTGGGTAGTTCTTATACAGTGTGTAAAAGCAAATAGAATAAATTCATTATTTCGGTGGCTCCTGAAACACGTCGAATGTATTATAATTTGACATTCTTCAACGTGAAAATGCCACCCCTATTTATGACAGGTACAACCCCAAAAATTTTTAAATGGGAAATATAGGTTTGTGATATATCGTTTGAGAGGTCACTTCATTCTTTATTAAAAAGGGTTTTTGAAAGCGATAACATTATCGCTTTCAAGTTTATTGTAAACGAAATTCGAAAATACACTCAAAACGTAATGAAATGTAGAATATGAAAAATAAGCTACTATCGAAGTAGATGTTCAAAATGCGCGAACAACTTGGTAATGAGGTGGTGCACCATCCTGCTGGAACCATATATTCACTGGAACTTGAGGGTTTCCTGGATCAGTATATAAATTTGCTAAACTTGGAATGACATCATTTTGAAGTAGTGTCGAGTAATCGCTATTCAAGTTGCCCTCAATGAAAAAAGGACCAATGATATGGTTTTATACAATCCCTACCCAAACATTAACCCTTTGAGGGTATTGGGTGTATTCTTCTCTCATCCAGTGAGGTTTCCGTTGACCAGTAGTGGCAATTTTGCCGATTAAAATGACCGTTATGTGACAAAGTATATCAATCAGAAAACGTAACGTCTTCCAATTGGATGATATTGTTATCCAACATTTCCATCATTCGCTCACAAAAATAGATTGTTCTATCAAAACGTCTTCCATGAGCTCTATCATTTTACAGGGATACATTTTATTTATTTTTTGATATGTTTACTATCGATGTATGGCTATCACTGGATGTAGTGAATGCCTGTCTACTCGATGTATGTGGGTTTTCCTCAAACTCAAACATCACATCTGATTTGAGTTCATCACTCATTGCATTGGCAGCTTTTTATCTATCTGACCCACATGACCAAGCTCGCGAAACTGCTTCTCTATTTTGCTTATTGTTCCTTGAGATATGGGCGGTAAGTTAGGAAATTTCTCATTGAATAGACGAGCTACTTCCTGTTGTGTTCGGGTTGTATCTCCGCAACTAATCATTTGTAAAACTGTTATTTTTATGCATTTCCGTTAATCTAACCATTTGTCATACTTGAAATTACCGAACTTTAAACATAAATTGAATTACTGACAACTGATGTTGTAACATACAAAACAAGACGTTTTAACTAACGTTGACACGGAAATTATTTATAGTTTTCAAACGAATATCATCTAAAAAGTACATTGCTATAGTTTCTGCCTACTTTCTCAATACCTCAACATATTGCAATAAGTTTTGAGTATATTTTATCGAATTTGGGTAACTACATGATTTCAATATATTCTACCTTAATTGTTACAATTAACTGGAAACCGATATCATTTTTGAATAGAGAATGAAGAAATGAATAGACCTTTCAAACGATATATCACAAGCGTATACTTCCCATTCAAAAATTTGGGGATTGCACTTGTCATTCCAAGGGGGTTGAAGGTAGGGGTAGTATATAATTTAATTTGACGTGTTTCGGGATTTTGTTAGAATATGTATCGTAATCAAAAAAATGAATTTATTTCATTTGGCTTTTACACACTGTATACTCTTCGAGGCACAGGGAGGTTCAATCCGTTAAATATAACGGTAATAAGTCATAATGCAGAAAACATTATTTAGTGTTGGAAATACAGTTTTGTAGAATACGCAACTTATTGTATAAATCATAATCATCACTTCTTTTAAAAAGCATTTTGATATACAGAAGCTCCTTCAGTTGAGCTAGTGAAGTTGAATCATTTTCAGAAGGACTTCGATATGAATCTGCCATGATATTTGGATAGTCAACATGGTCTAGCATATAGGAAAAGTGGCGCCTCGGTGGAATATTCTAATAGTTTGGTGATTCGCCCCCTCCCAAGGAATGAATTCAATATTTTTCTAATCAACCCTCTCAATAATTTAACATATATCTATGGGCCTAAACAACAGTTCAACACAGTATGGTGTGTATGTATGGAGTGTATTCATTTGTGTTTGTCCCAGAGCGAGAGAGCATCAAAATGATGTGTTAATTGGGTGTGCATTACATAAAATTACATCTGCTTATCTCTTATAAGCACCACAAAACCAATAAAATGTCACTGATGTCTTGAAGTACCAATAATGCCAAGAGCATGACTTCAACGGTAGCAATACTGACGATGAATTGGTACTGATGAATCAGTGAAAATTCATCATCATGTCACGTACGTTTTTATTGTCGGAATACTCAGTAAACCATAATCACCGGCAGTAATTATAGTTTGGGCTCTCATAACTCCATATTCAATGTGTTTATCACTATTTTAAAAGAGCTATCTCACTCCCCATCATTATGAAACTTACTCCTGGGATTTATGAAATTTATCCACTCAATAAGGTGATTGGAAAATTCATTAAATAAAAAAAAATGCAATTTGGAAATGGGTTTGAGAGGAGAATATCAACGAAATTTTTCTATTGCATATTGAACTCATTCTGATTCTAGCACGCTCATTAGAAAATTCATTTATTGGGGAAGAAGATTCAGATAGAGAAATCAATGGAACAAAATAGAGTCAAACAGACAGAGTCAAACAGACCAATCGAAAGAAGCGGAAACTATTGAATAGCAATAATTAAAATGGTAATAATAAAAGTTGAGGTGAGTTATCGCATGTGGGACATTCGTTATACAGCTTCAGAAATATGGGTCGTGAAAATTATACATGCGAATATTAATAATAATAAACTCTGAACTCTAAACTTTGAAGAAATGTGGAATCTGAATTCCGAAAAGAAGTTGAACTCGTCAGTCTGCTATGCATATGAAACCTCATTATAGCTACACCTTTGACCCTTCCTCCTGAAAGTTGAGGTTCAACGATATTTCCCTATAATATTCTGCGGTAGGTATATGTTAAAAAAAAAGGTTTCGAGTCTGCATCAACCCAGTATGATATTCAGACCAGAGAGGGTCATTTCACCAAGCATATCCTATAATCAAAAAAAACAATCTGAATAAGTCTGCGGAGCTAGAAGAAACATTATTGTTATTATTTCCACCGAAGGGTAAGCTGATCGGGCCCTGTCCCCGAAAGTCCAACACATACGGGAAGGTACCAGTATCGTTAACCAATAACTACTTTCCAGACCGTGAGGTGAACGATCATTCGGTGTCCTAAGCAGATGTAATGAGCCAACAATGACAGCTTTTTGCTTTTGTCTAAGATTTCTGCCTTCGTGTGGCAGGAATGATCTTGATATTCGAGAGGACTCCAATAGTCAGACCAACCATATTAACAGAGTGGTCTGAATAGAGTCTGCGGAGTTCGAAATAGAGTCTCGCTACTCCTTCCATTTTTTCTACTTTTTTCGGTCGATATTAGCCTCACCGGGAGCTGAAAACTCCACGATGGATATCGTCTTGATATGTTGGTCAAAAAACTACATCAGACCTATTGCTTGTATGAGTCAGAGGGTGGAAATTGAATAATTCTAATGAATTCGGCACTTCTCATTTCCGACAACGGAGCGTAGGGCAACACTGGAGTTTTGTCGATACCGTGAAAGTGCCGTGATAAATGCAAATAGGCTGAGAACGCATATGTGAAAATGCTGACGCAAGTCCATAAGGTTTCAGGCGCCTCGCGAGAGAACCTGCATAGAATAAGATATTATAGATACTATTCTTGACCTGTCATAGCCTGCCATGATGAAACCTTCAGTTTTCGACTTCAACAAACTTGACCCGCGGTAAGTTTTTTCACAGAAGTAAAGTGATCTATCTCTGTGGTCGGATGGTTGCTGGTCGGTTCAACGTGGGTGCTTTGTTCACTCACTTAAATCGACCGCCGTGTTGGTCGCTGGTTCAAGCCCCAGACTGAAAGATTGATTTTCACTTGCTATCGTCCAACCCGTGTTAGGAATTACACGTTGGAAGGTAAGACCTCGTTAGTCCTTGGCTCGAACAAGTTTCGACTTCTGAGGGCCTCGTTCGTAGGGGTGCGACAGCTGGTTAACGGAAAAACGGATTTTCAAACGAATTTTTATGTGGACCTTTTACTGAACGGGTTCTATAACCCGGTGACAACTCTGTAGTGATCATAACTCTATGATCACCTTGTGCAGTGTCGAAAACTATACCGAGTTCATCAGCTGCTTGGGTAGCTGCCCTGAAGAGAAATCTCCAATTCCTGTTCTCTCTTTACAGGCTACATCCAAACTATTTTGTCATGTAGACATTCTAAACTCATAAGTCCACGGCCTCCTTGTCGCAAAAAGTACAACAGTGGAACGGACGATTTGGAATGCAGACTTCTTTAGACATCGAATTGATACAGCTCCTCCCGAGTCCAATTCACTACTCCAAACGAGTAGAGTAACATTGGAATAGCAAGCGTATTCGCTGCAGCAACTTTGTTTTTCACCGAGTTTCGATAACCAGGTCTGTCGGAGTTTGTACTGATACTTGCCCAGCAGAGAGAGTTCTTCACGCTCTTACCTCTTGTGAGTAGCGTTGTTCCATTCCTGAGTAACTATACTCTCTCTGGCATCCAGATGACGCAGGATGCTCCTATCTACGAGCTGCATATCCTCTCCGTATTCCCCGCATACCGAATTTATACCGATAGCATGCGCGTCCCCGCATCATCCTCTTTTGGGATGGATCTGCATCGTCTATACCGATAGCATGCATGCACCACCCTCAAGATTAAAGATAATTTTCTCTAGAGGCATAAAGTATAAGATTATCCATATAAAACAGATGGGCAAGTATTTTTATGCTCAACGGATAATGGCATTGGTGAGATGCAGAAGAGAAGGGTACCGAGGAATCGCACTGAAATCTGAAATACACACCCCTTCTGAAAGTGACCCACCCTGTTTGGACTCTAGTCTGACCAGATGTTATCATGAAGCGAGTCCACCAGAGTGGTATCAGTTGTTCAACCGGTCTACTATTGTGTCGGGTACCGCAAGGTATTTTAGCAAACGCGAACGCCGGTGTTGGTCGCTGGTTCAAGCCCCAGAATGAAAAATCGATTTTCACTTGCTATCGCCCAACCCGTGTTAGGAATTACACGTTAAAAGAGAAGACCTCGTGAGTCCTTAGCTCGCACAAGTTTCGACTTCTGAGGGTATCGTTCGTAGGGGTGCGACAGCTGGTTAACGGAAAAACGGATTTTTTAAATGAATTTTTATGTGGGCCCTTTGCGACGATGTACCAAATGCCTTGCAGTTATCGATCCAAGCCATAGAGAAGTTACGCTTGTACTGTATCAATTCCTGCGTACATAGGTATATGGGTTAAAAATTGTGTGCCTATCCTCCTAACATAAAATCCACTTTCTGGTCGAGATCAGTAGTCACATATTTATTGTCTTTTTTTCTGCAGAATCACATTGAAAAATAATCTTAACGAATACGTATCAAAATACTGTCTCAAACTGGCCTTAGTGATGGGAATAGTGTATTTTCTCAGATTTCAGATTTCGAAATAATCAAGTACTACAATCATTTTCCCTCACAATTCTTGAAATCGGTCCTAATGAATTTCCCCAGCGGTAGTATGAAATTTCAATTACAGTATTATTAGATGATATAATGATTTATTGATGCTACCCACCTTTGTTCTCGTTTTGAATAACACGCTTAACTCTGTACGAAGAAGCACTCGGATTGTTTGAAATATTCTCTGATGATACGATGACAGTGCACTTGAATAAGAGTCCGGAACAAAATTCCAGTTATTCCATAATTTTGATGTTTCTCAAAAATATAGGGTATTTGGGTTTATACCGAGTGGTTCAGAAGTTAGTGGTTCAGTTATGTCAAAAAATGGGTTCATTCAATACCAAAGATTCTCTACTCGATCAAATGAAATGATTTTGAGTAGAGTGTTTAGTGTATTTTCATTTCATCTCAATAAGTTTACCGAATAGCTTTTTCTATATGATAATAATATTTATTTGCTCACATACAAGACAAAAGAAGAGGGAAATACATTGCAAATAAACAACAGAATAAAATTTGTGGAGAACAAAACAAAAGGAGGTGATGTAATGAATCTCAATGTGAAAACTGTGGTAGAATAAAATAAAATACACGATGCAGTTTTATCAATAATAAATGAAAGCAGCGAAACCTCTATTGAAATTGGAATATTTATAATAGATATTATCTTTGTTGACTTTCAAATTGACACCAAATTTCACTATTTTTTGTAAGAACAACAGTTTCGTCGGCAAAACTGTTTATGCGTCCTGTGGTTTCAATCGAAAACAATACGTTCACATAATTACTAAAAAGCAATGAACTCAGGATAGATAGTTCCTTGCGGCAGCCCACATTGATTTTTTTTCCACTGCTTTTTCTATTCCTTATTCTCACAATCTATTTTCTCTCCGTGGGATATGTCTTTATCGCATTAAATCTTTTATTCCAATATTTTACATAGTGCATAGTAGATAGAGTGGTTACTCGTATCAAATATTTTGATAGGTCAATAAAAATCCCTAGTAATGGTTACCTCTATCGGGTGCTTCGAAAACATAATCAGTGAGCTCTGAAACCTCATTATCGGTAGCTTTTCTACTCGAAATCCAAACTGTCAGTCAGATAATATCATATAAATATATAAATGGGTAGCTTATTTTGATTATTTTTCTAGAATTTCTGAGATTTGTTATTGAAGATAATGGTTTTTTGTTAACCACTTCATCTTAAACATAGGAATAATATTGAAGTTTTTGAGCACAATGGAAAGTAACCGATTTCTGCTACTCTATTAAATATGTGGGCTATCGGTCCTGCTGAGCCACTAGTGTGATAGTTTCACTCTTCAAGTTATCTCCCTGATGCTTTGTTTCTTTTTGAGTGTTGTTAAAGTAGCCGGATAGAGAAAATTCAATTTCTGTTTACGTACTCTTCATCATTTTTCATAAACTTTATTTCAAGTTTTCCATTCCCACCAAATATTTCATTTATGTTTTTTGAAAACTTGAGTAGACTATTGCTGATTTTCTGTTGTTTGTTTCTAGAGTGTTCATTTTTAGCATTTTAAATGAATGAGTTGATAGTAAGTACATTTTTCCATTTCGTCTTGCAAAATTGTGATAACCTTTCTAGAATAAAATGCAGGGTATTATCTGAATAAATTTCTTCACAGCTTCGATTCTTTATGCTTTCAATGATTTTTTTTTCTGTAAAATGCCACATTTTTTCTTTTAATTGATCATCCTTCTTTTCCCTGTTATCATTTGATGAACTATGGCTGAGTGATCTGTAATATTTGTATGATTTATGATAGGAATTACATTTTCAAGATTCTGGCTACTAGTTTTAATGAAAATATGATCAATACAAAAATTCAGGCGTCTTGCTATAATAATATCTATCTTCTACATGTTTGAAACACAGTTTCCAACAAGCTTCTTCTGATCTTTATTAATTATTTAGTTCCAACTTAAATTGTGCTTAAGCCATCCCTGAACGCGCTCTGTCAATTCATTTATTGCTTTCCAACTCCTACATCTGTAAACCTTTAGGTTCCTTCAACGAATTCCTA
>NW_019294604.1:9605-21823 GCF_000500325.1 Leptinotarsa decemlineata | reverse complement strand
GTATAATTCAATGTTTATATGAAAGTAGCTGTTTCAGGAGGACTTTCTTTCAGTTTGTGTCTGAAAGTTACTTCTTTGCATGATCTACACATCCATGTATAGAGTTACTTCCTTCCTTTCTTTGGAAGACTCCCTCATCCTTCTTTTTTTTGTATCAAGATGGAGTAGTAGAAAGCCAAAAACTTTCTTTCCCAAAAATAAAGTTTATATAAAAGTAGGTCCGGAAATGGCGAGTTTTCAAGATACCGAGTGTTGAACTTTCCATTTTTGATGTATTTATTTTGTGCATATCCGTCGTCACTACAGCTAATGTAACTTGAATGGTAAACATGGCAAACAATTGATTTTTACTTTTTTAATTTTCAACACACTAGTTGTTTAAAGGTGGTTGTTCAATATAATTGTTATTTTTCAGCTTATCTTTTTAATTTTTTATATAGATTCTTTCACGTATTCCCAATCAATTTATATCACATTAGACAATGGAAATCCGAACTAATGAAACATACAAGTTGTTTTTATCCGTTTTTATTCGTTTTTTTTCCGTGAGAACAAAGCGAGTCACAAAATAAATCAATTAATGAAATAGTTTCATTTTCCGATGTTTAATTCAATACCAAATTAAATTTTACAAAAAATGTTAGTGGCGAATTTTTTTTGGGTGATAATGTTGGCTGAATTCTGTCCCGAGGCGCCATTGACAAATTTCGTCAAAATTTGATAAGGGATATTTTCACAAACACTGAGAAAACTGAATCGAACTGACCGATATTTTATGTAGATGATCTAACTTATTGTGATTTTTACTTTCTTAGGTTCACTAAACCGCGAAACGTATTTTGCTGTACTCGTATTACGGTTTTTGTCAGCGTGAGAATTGCTGGCTTATTGAAATCAGAATGAGCACCAGGCCACCTATACACAATATACCCTCAACCAGACAAGTCTAGTAATATGGTCAAGCCTAAGCTATATTTGCTGCCTGTGACAGTATGATACAGTTCTGTTCGAGACAACGAGTATAGATGAGGATATCACTGTCAAATTATCAGTTAGTTCCTAATAAATCCTTTTTCAAACCGTCGTGTTATAATAACAGTGTTGAACTAAAGTCAGATGATCCACAAATCCTCACAGTTTTGTAAATCTATCGTGATGAAAATTACAATGAACCATATTAATAAATACACTGTGAATTAAAGTAAAATACTGACTGAGTTCATGCAATCACTTTCTAGTAGATATTCTCAGTATACGAATATTTTTACACCTACTCTGCTGATTTTCTCCATATTTGGTTGTACAGAATTAACTAATGACGTGAGAAAATTATATTTCTCAAGAAATACTTTCTTTTGAAACATACATTCCCTTTTGCAGATAAGAAGATACTGAATTATTCAAATTGTTATTCTTCTTTGTGTATCGTTTTGTTTATAACTCCGCGGTTGGAAGAACAGTTCCAATTAGCCACCATAAAACAAGTTCATCATATGTATACTTATAAATATGTTTGTTTGAAGGTGCACAAACTAAATATGTTTACAAACGTATAAAATCGTTCAAATGAACAAAAAATTTTAGCCAATAGACATTTTGCGATCATCAAGATTAGAATTTTTGTCTTTTTGATTGAAATTTATTTTTTCGAAAGGATAGCCCTATGCAAATATGCACTTGACAATTTTTCGCAAAGTGGAAAATAAAGGAGTTGTAAGAAATAGGCATGATGCTTTCAACTTCATTATTCGAATCAGTAGTCATAATATGGTTGATTTTGCCAAGGTTAGATCGCAATTTTTTTGTTTAATTCATTTTGAAAGATTTCCACATTATTATAGCGTTCCTTGCAAACGCATGCCCATTGGCATGCATTACTTCGTCTGCCATTGTCTGCCACCAACATATTGCTAATCTTTGTATAAAATGGATACAGTTTACAGTTCGTGTTGGCGTTCTTCTTCTGATATGATAGTTCAGCCATTATTTTTTGTCGGGATGGAATCAATTGATGTAGAAGGACTCATACTCGCATTCAATGTCAAGTGGCAATTCATTGAATTTTTCTAATTGATTTTCTGATGATCGGATCTGTCATAGATGCAATATGAGCGGATGTTGGTACTACAAAATCCCTATTTTTTTTTGGGAAATAATTTTCAAAGATTAATGGATAAATTGTGGATTGAAAGATGGTAGTATATGGTCAAATAACAACCATATTAATAGTTATACCTTTTTCCTCATAGAAAATTGAAAGGCATGTCCCCATTTTTTACTGAAAATAATAGTATACAGACAGTCCATAGAATTCTGGAAAGGATGTTTCAAATAATATGTTTGGCTTAACGTTCTCAAAATATATAAATTCCATGAAAATATTTTCAAAGTTCATATTACGAATCCTCCTCAGGTAGAAATACTGTCGAATGGAAAATAAAACTGCAGACGTTCAGCGAGAAATTGTGAGAACATACAGTGTGTAAAAGCCAAATAGAATAAATTCATTATTTCGGTTACGCAACATATTTCTAACAAAATCCCGAAAAAAATGCTATATGTGAATTATAGGCTTGTGATATATTGTTTGAAGGGTCTCTTCATTCTCTATTCAAAAATGTTATCGCTCTCAAGTTTATTGCAACAATTAAGATATAATAAATTAAAATCATATGGTTACCGAAATTCGATAAAATACCCTCAAAACTTATTTCATGTTGAGGTATTGATAATAATAAGAAAGTTAGATAAAACCATAGCAATGCTCTTTATAGATGGTATTCTTTAAAAAACTGTAAATAATTTCCATGGCAACGTTAGTTTAAAACGGCGACTCGACTTGTTTTGTATGTTACAACATTAGTTGTCAGGATTAATTTAAGTTTAAAGTTCGTTAACTTTAAGTCTGACAAATGGTTAGATTAACGGAAATGCATAAAATAACAGAAAGTAGCTCGCCTATTTCATGAGAAATTTCCTAATTTACCTAAATTCATCTAAAGGAACAATGAGCAAAATAGAGAAGCAGTTTCGCGAGTTTGGTCATGTGGGGGCAGATAAAAAAAGCAGTTGCCAATGCAGAATGAAGAGTCAATTTATAATTTACATTTGACGTGTTTCGGATTGAAAAAAAATATGTACAGTAACCGAAATAATAAATTTATTCCCTTTGGCTTTTACACACTGTATATTACCGTAATCAGATGAACTTTCATCACGTAATAGTGAAGTACACCCTGAAGATATCAGGAAGTTCTCGTAACTCATAACGGATGCTTACATGTTTCAGAAACCACACACCTTTCATCACACACAATAACATAAACTAAAATTACCGGTTCATTGCTACTTATCTTTATTTATCCTGCGCGGACAGATCTCCTATGTATGGTAATAATGAACTAACTAATATAACACCTGAATGGATAATTGCGAGAAAGTTGTTAATGAATCGGCGCTTGAAATACTTCACACAATGAGCCAGCGCATGCATTCATTAAGACGTTATTAATGCGTTCATTTTGATAAGGTGGCATACGGTTCAGGTGGAATGACAGCCGTTTGGGCTAGTCTAATATTAACAAGATCAGATGTAGTGTTTCTGATTAAGGCATTTTGCACCTTAACACTTCTTTCCTTATTCATATCTATGAAGAAGGGTGTGGCTGGAACGATGACTATACACTATGAGCAAGTTAAGGATGGCCACCACAAGAATTCAAGAAAAATCAAAATATAACAAGCGTGTTTGAATTGAGTGCACCTATTGAAAAAAATATAGACCATTATTATTGTTTGGTACATTTCGTTGCTCAGCCGCATCTTCAAGAACAAATTTCAAAATAATCATACATGATTTTCATGTATGATTACGATCTTGGTATAATTTCAAATGTGATGAGTTCATGGCTACTAATACCTGAAGTTGAATGCAATGGTGCAAACTTCTCCGTTTGTAATGTCTATTACTCAGTGCAAGATAGTGTATATTATTAACCTAAAGTCGATAATTTCCGATAATTAAAAATCGAATTCCTCCAGAGTATCATTCTTCAAACTAGGCTGGAGCGAACAACAAACAAAAGGT
The DNA here is from genome assembly GCF_000500325.1 of Leptinotarsa decemlineata. Classification (NCBI taxonomy): domain Eukaryota; kingdom Metazoa; phylum Arthropoda; class Insecta; order Coleoptera; family Chrysomelidae; genus Leptinotarsa; species Leptinotarsa decemlineata. The sequence goes on along the minus strand of NW_019294604.1, from coordinate 17,736 downwards.
TTGTCATCGCCCCATCTGCCTGTGAATGAGGTAATCAACCGCATATCCGAAATTTGTCCAATTCCTCATATAAGAAAAGAAAACTTTTCACATATAGTCAGCGGGCATACTTGAAGACTGGCTATATTCCTGCATCTGCAGGAATAACTTCAGTGAAGAATCCTGTACTGACACCTGACGGATATAATCCAACACCCTTCGAGGTATTAGCCAAGGGAATAGTTGTTTTTTGATAGGTGTCAGTCCATTAACCTACAGTGTAGGGGAGTTGAGACTGGCCGGAAACGAATTTTTCCTCTAGATGATTTGTTGTATTCCCACATTCCCACTGACTATAATATATGTGATAAATATTATTATTAATTTAAGAAACGTCCAATGTGATCAACATTCTTTTCAAGGCAATAAAAAAGTCTATTTTCAAAGTTTTGATGTACATTGACAAATGTTGACATTCTTGAATTATTCTTGCCTTCATTTGCTTTATTGGGTCAGGTTGCGTCTTGATAACAACAAATTTCAGGTGGCTCTAGAGAAATAAATCAAGAGAAGATAGGTCCGGGGATCTAGGAGGCTATTCAGTAGGTCCTCTTCTTCCAATCCGTTGACAAGCATAATCATTATCTAGCTATTGTCTTACTGAAACTTCATGATAAGGAGGTGCCCTCTTCAGTTGATAATGTAATACATTTTTTTCTACAGATAAATGCCGTGTAAATCTCTCTGATTCTCCAATTCATGAACTTTGATGGATCTTTGTAGCATGTGAGCATACATTTCGCCATTTAAATTTTCTTCTATAAATAATGAACCAATAATTGCATCTCTCAATATACCAGCTCGAACATTAACTTTTTCGGGGTTTTGCGAATGCCCTTCTCTAAATAGTCATGGGTACTCGTCACCCCAGTAACGACAGTTCTGTTTATTTGCGTGCCCATTTAAATAAAAAGTGCACTCGTCACTAAAGCAAATATTTTTGATGAGCCGAGGTTCTGCAATAATTCTAGCTGTCATAATTTCACAAAATTCAATTCTTCTGTCGGGGTTTTCGTCACCAAGTTCTTAAAGGATTCGTATTTCATAGAGATGAAATTTATGTTATTTAAGTATTTTCTTTACAGATTCGCGGAATAATCCGGTTGCTGTAGCTGCCGGATGAGTCGATAAAGTATGATTCCCTGCAAATTGTCCGGTATCTTCAATTTGCGTTGCTTCGCCCAGTAATTTTGGTTGATCTTGGTTGATTCTTTTTTTTTGTGACAGTACCAGTTTGGTGAAATTTTGTTATTAGTTGGTTAATGTACACGTGACTCACATTTCTCTCCGGGTGCCTCTGGTTGAATATTTCTGTTGTTCTCAACAAACACTGATTTCCTCTGCCACACGTTCTGCTATGTTGTACACCATTGTTGCTGATAAAAATTATGTTTCTCGTGTACAACGTATCGAAATAAAAATAAGATGTATTAATAATAAGACTATCCTTTTCTCTCTTAAAGTAAAAAATGCCAAACAAAAATACCTCTCAAAAACGAATATTTCAAACACCCCTTTTTTGTTATTTTTACTTATTGACCAAGTCAATTTTTTTCTATTTCAACAACAGCGATTTCTTATATTGGTTGCTCAGATATAATCATCGTAAGTTTTCAAATCGTAACCCTGTATGTGTATATTCGAAAATCAATATATTCAATATTTCGAAAAATGTAATGAACAATCACTACTCAAAATATACTTTGGAATAGGCGAAAACGTTGCGAACACAATCTTCATCATTGTATGAACATAGAAGATCGTTAATTTTAACCCTCCTTTAAATAACAAATGAGTGAGCAACTAACGATTGAACGTTTATTAGGAGGAATGTTGAATTTTGAACAGTAGGTACTGTAAAAAGACTTTTAAGGAGTACAAAACGTCCTGCTCGACCCTCATAACTATAAAAATATTCTGGAGTGATTCCTACTCTCGCTATTAGGAAAAGTGGCGATTCACAAATGAATAAAAAGAGTTTCCCCGTTTGATGAAAAATTAACTTATGTCTGGGTTTCCATTTTCGTTGGTTCACACTGTATGTGTTGAACTCTTTTTTTCTCAACTCTTAATTAATATATTCAGTTACTGTTGGACAGAAATTACTTCAATTTTGAATTTCCTCAAAGTGGAAATATCAATTTTGCTCAACCTCTGTAGAATTATATTTTGGCAATTAATTACTTTAGATTCAATCAATTGTTTTTTCGATAAGTGCGAATATCAATTATCATTCCAAACAATTAAAAGCATTACCCCTTTGGACTGCTTCAATTCACTTCTACAAGAAATAACTTTTATTAGGAAAAGTGAATCATTCAGAGACAAGAGGAACACTTTCATATTCAGAAAAAACATACATACCAGGAATAAATATGAATGAATACATATGATATGTCTTTGTTTTCCAATCACGAATGTGAAATTGAATTGTATCTCTGGAGAAAATCTAATGTCATGTAACAAAGGGTTTGATATATAAATGATTCTATTGATTCAATGGAGAAATTCTCTTCCGAGAAGCAATTTCACAACTTGGAGTTTTTATCTTTGGAACCTATTCGTCATTGTAAATAAGTTTCATTGATTCATGTATGTGGGAAGATTGTTTTTCATTTTTACTGACATATCGGAACCTGGGATATATTCTTCGACGAAGCATCCATATGTTCCTGTCATGCCTATGTTCTTTTTATATTTTGCTTGTCATCGGCCATCGACATTTTTTTTTTTCATAATAGCAGAGAACATCTACTTTAGGTAAATACTAGACGGGCCGATAGACTCCACAGTATTTTTTTTTCAATTCTATTGAAAAGTTTAATGAATTCGAGCACATATGAAGGAGAATGTAAAATATTAACATTCCAACTCAAAAACAGTAATTTGAGCTCATGACATGAGATTTTCAAGATGAACTTTTAGATTTTTATCGACCTTCTACAATCTGTAAACTATGAACATTGTAATGGAGAACTTCACACACGTGTAGAAAGGGCAAACTTTTCAGTTTACCCCGATGAGTTATCGAAAAAGATCGATAAAAACTGATATCGGTAAACAAGTAATAAAGTTGGAGGGAGGATTGAACTGATTATTTCCTTCGGAGCGATAAAATTATGAAAAAATTCAAGGCTAGGTCTGAGTCGCATAACGATTAAATTGATTTTCCTTATATCGATGTATAATTTCAGAATATTTCAGAAAAAAGTCATGAGAAAATTTTCTCAGATAAATGAAATTTTTTTAACTCAAATATTATTATTTTTGAGCAATACCAATCGAGAAACCAGCAATAGATAAAACCATTCGTCCAAAAGACTCGTCGTTTCATCATTCTGGTTGCACTTATGGTATTGCTATATTTAGTTAGCTATGAATTTATATTTTCAACAAAAACTTTGTTATTACAAAAATGGAAATTTATCAATAAAATANTCTACAAAAATTACTGAACATAGCACCCATATATTTTGATTATTTTTTTGCTATTATGTGCGGGGCAGATATCTCCTCAAAATGCATGAAAGTGAAGACATTTATAAGTTATAAAATGAAAATAGTAACCGTTGAAAATATTGTATGAAATTAGAAAACTTGGAAATCATTAAAAGACCTGTAGGTAGTTATTTTCAGGGGTGTAAATAATGAAAAAAGAGTTTTCCATAATTTTCGGCATTTTATCAATAAAAGGTTGTAGAGAATTGAAAAAATCTATAAATTTTATAACATAAAAATTTCACGCAAAAACCAACTTTTTCAGTCTTGATTTTTCTCTTATGAACAAATGTTTCTATTCGATAAAAATCAACTTTTGATCTCCCATATGAACTGTGAATTTTTTGAAACTCAATTTTTTTTATTTTGAATATTTTTTCTAAAAAATAAACCTCATTGTCGATTGAAATCTTGATAAAAAAATTTCTCAATATATTAAACAGTTTTTCTCGTTGAAACGTTAGCTCTGAGATAGTAAAACATAAACTTGTCGGAGATTATTTAATTATTCATCCATACAAATTATTTGATAAAGTCTATAATTATTCAGTATGAGACTTGCAATGAAAATAAAGCAAATCGCTAGACTCGTTTGGCTTATATTCAACTTTTTTCTTGCAACGTAGTTGAGTTTCATTACCTGTTGCATTTATGGGTAACAACATTGATTAATGAAATATGATTTTGAAATTGTGATGTTTACTGATAAATGATAACTTTTCTATTCCTGCATTTTATGATTTCCGTTTATATTTCCTCTGTATCATACGGCCCAGAGGAGTTTGAGCATCTAAAATTGGTCATTCATCCAACTTCTATTTAGATAACAAATTCATTCACACCGTAAAATACCAAGTAAAAAATCATTTAGAATAAAACTCTGCGGTTAAGTATGTATATGAAATTTATTATAAATTTTATTGTTACTCGCGATAAAATTATGCAAAAATGGACACAAAGAACACATTCTTCCAAATATAATGCAGAATCACTACATACATTGAATCATATCCTTCACAAAAACAATGAGAATATACAGAGTGTTACTTAATTACGACGTTTTCTGAGGGCGTGTTTAGAAGTTAACTTAATGAATATAAAGTTCATTTGAATTGAAGGGGTTATATTTTTTAGGAGTGATTAATTTTTGGGAAAGAAAGTTTTTGACTTTCTACTACTCCATCTTGTATGCTGAGAATAAATTTTGTACTTTTGAGTGCAATAATAAATAATGTTTTGTATGTGAACGTACCAAAGGGCGTTAAATTCATGGCAATTTGTGTTGTGCCTCTTTGAGGCACTCTGTCTAGAATATTCAAATTATATCCAACCGATTCAAAACAAGCTTTTTTTCTTCGAAAAATTGAATGGCTTTCTTCAATTCTTAAACACGTTTACAAAACCCTTCAACTTTCCAACTGTTTAACGACATTAACATCCTTTCGAAAAAAATAATATTACCCTCCCAGGTGTTTCCTTTACCCCCACTCCCCCATTTCCCAACTAACACGAAAAGACGCTTCTGACGTATTTTGAAATGTTATTGCTGAATACCCCCATTGCCCCATTTTCCAACGTTTCCCATTGGGATCGCACGCTAAAACGTTAGGCCCCCGCACCTGGCATGTTTTTTTCCTAAATGAGACACTCTGTACACATTGAAGAATCACATGTCAAAACCATAGAGCCTCGTTAAACTTTTTCAAATGATGTATTTTGAGACACCCTGTACACATTGACGTCATGTTTTTTCTTTAATCCGATTTTTCATTCATTATTATTACTCGATGCTCATTCCATCCTTCTATGCGTCGATCACGTCGCACACGTCTCTTTTCCACTCACTACCGTAAGTACGTCCCCTAGGGAATACGCCATAGATCGCTCGTATCCCCTCTACTAAAAACAGTTTTCCCCATTCAATTTATACTCCGAACATGTGTTATAGAATTGAATCCGATATCATTCACAGGAATTCTACACAGTAAAGTATATGAAAGAGATAAAATTTTACATACATGGAACACATTCAACCTCAATGGCGGTCATTGCAGTAGAAAGCTGAAACTTTTTTTTCCCAAAAATCAATCCCTACTAAAAATATACCTTTTTCAATTCGAATGTTGAGCATTACAATGATAATACTCCTGATTAGTGATCTTTTCTCCTCCTTCTTCGTCGACCATTGGAATGTAACACTTTAGACTACTTCAACACCTCTAGACTCCTTGATTTCGTATTCTATTGGGAAAAAACATAGAGTAGAGTAACGAGGCAGTTTAATAATAAGAGATCCATAAGTGATATATAATTTCATAGTTATATCGGTTTTGTTGCTTATTTTTATCCAGATTGGTGCTGAAGAGGCAAAAAGGCAAGTGTTTTATTCCGAAACATCGAATGTCCGCAATTGGGGATAACATTGTTCCACGTATGTGAAATTTTAGGTTTGTTCTGATTCTACGAAATTCAGGTTCTAGGACACCAGGATCATGCGCAGTTGATATAGAACGTTCTGGTTTATTGAGGATAAGTTCGGATTGATGAATCTTGTGTTTTGGTTTCGACTGCGAAATGATCCAAAACTGCCTCAAACCGTCCCGAATCGTTCTTGCTCTCGAGGCTGAACTGTTGAGAACTGTTCCCGTTGCTTATGCGCATTCATGTGGAAATTTGTGTGGGCTATTTTCTAGAATGTTTTTTTATTTATTCGATTTAAATAAATGATGATAGCATTTGAATTGACTACAAGGATACGCTACATTAGAAAATGGACATGATGAACACAATTTTCTCGTCTTCATCTCTTTATATATACGATAGGCGGCAGTGGTCTCCTCAAAATAATGCGTTCATGTCTTGCGCAGTTTCCAAACAGTTTTGGATGTTTCAACCAGAACAAACCTTTTATGTCTGTTATATTTGTTATATTTTTTTGGACATGACTTGGGTTGTCCATAAATAGTTAGTTTTTTGTCTAACAGTGCCTCTCATTCGCTATATCTATCAGGTGATCTCTAAATGATACTAGTTATTATTCTGAGCAGAGCCAATATTAGTTGAAATTCTGTGCTAATTCCCAAGCATTCAAACACCCAATAAAGAATCAATTTATTCTGCTCCATCAGTTTCTCCACTTTTTCACGGCATTTTGAGAGCAATCTCGATTGATCTACCCAATTTGTTGATGCCTCAAACTGATGCTCTCTGAAGATTGCATGCACTGCACTGGATACTGCATACACTCTCGTTCGAAAGATGGATTTGTTTTAACCGAACGAGTAGCTGTAAGGTGTTTTTGACGAATATTTGCTTAGAATGACTTTTCAGTTTTTTCACTATCCACTCTGCACGGTTTGCGACTTCAGAAGGATAAGTTTGTGTCGAAGGTATTTTTCGGTGTCATGTGGTACATGAACATAACAACCATTCGTTCCTTCACATATTTCGAAACTGGTATATAAAATCGGGTTCACACTGCTGTTTCGAAAGAATTTTTTTCTTTCGTGTAATTCAATGTTTATATGAAAGTAGCTGTTTCAGGAGGACTTTCTTTCAGTTTGTATCTGAAAGTTACTTCTTTGCACGATCTACACATCCATGAAGGGCGTTACTTATTTTCAAATTGATTACTTCCTTCCTTTCATTGGAAGATTCTCTCATCCATTTTTTTTTTGTATCAAATATTACATAGTCATTTTGAAAAATCAAAGATTCAGGAGGATCACTGGAAGAAATATTTCGATTGTTTTGGTTTCATTGTGTGCTGGCTAATGACTTGAAAAACCTCCATTCACAGATCCTTTGTCGGTGAAAAAAGAATGCTATAACATTCTAAAATATATCTCCGAGAAAGTTGTAATGCCTATTACATGTCGCAAAATTCTGTTTTCTATACGGCAATTTAAGATTATAAAAATTCTTGAATATATTAAAAAGAAAATAGTTTCATTCCAAGCTGATAATGTGGGTTCCGAACGTATGGGTTATTGGTAATAAATTTAATTTTTTTCGAATGATAATGACTAACATATCATATTCACGAGAGAACGTACGATGACATTTACGGGTATGAGTGTTATATTCTCATGAAAAATAGAAGGGAAAGGTGAAAGGAATTTGCAAGTGGTGATATTTTCTTCGAGTATTTCTAACTAGTTTGATTTTTTCCAGGTGAGTGTTAATCTATTCCGGATGGCAGCGACAAGGTTCCGGTGAGTTGCGATTATCAATTTTGTCTTCTTTTCCAGTTTGATTATTGAATATCGAGATACAGAATGCTCCGGTTGAACAGCACTACATTCGTAATTTATCCATATTTAAGTGGAAATAAGGAGTTTTGAAATACCACCAATACATACGGAAAATGCAAAAATAAAATCAATTAAATTAAAACTTAGCGTATTTGTCGAGTAAATGCTGAAAATATTGTTCGTCAATCCCATACATTGAATATCAATCAGTTTGGAAAGGTTTTCAATGAGAGTCAGGTTGAATGTAATACAATACATTTCATTCCTACGGAACCTCATAAAAAATATTGTATTTGGGTCGCGTGCAAGTTTGAAATTCAATTACAGGAATTCTACACAGT
>NW_019294603.1:0-23546 GCF_000500325.1 Leptinotarsa decemlineata | reverse complement strand
ATGGTTTTCATCTCCTCAATCATTGCAAAACGCCGTCCTTTCATGACTTTCTTCAATATCAAGTAACAGGTAAAAGTCGCAGAATGTCAAATCTGCTGAATACGGTGGCTGAGGCATGATTACTGTGTTGTTTTTGACAAAAAAATTACGAACAATCAAATGACAAAACTTTGACATTTGAATGAACTTGGAGTATTTTTTTTGGTTTTGGCTCTTCTGGGTCCTTCCATTGGAACGGTTGAAATTTGGTTTCGATGTCATAACCATTTACCCATGATATTTCACCCAATTTCTGAGTGATGCTCATGTGGCGTTTCATGCCCAAAATGTTTGAAAAAATTACAAGGCACGAGCCAAACGATATGCTGACATTTTCTCAACATTTTCATCGGTTATTGATGTGCTGAGGCGTCTCGGGCGAGCGTCGTCATTCACATATTTTAGACCTTCTGTGAAAAGCTTGTACCACTTGTAAACATTTTTCTGACACATAGTACAATCACCGTATGCCACTGTCAACATTTCAAGTGTTATAGGAATGTAGGCTTTCACGGCTGGCGTCACTGTTTTGGTTGGTTTTTCCTAGAAATTTTTGCGCATACTTCCGATTTTTGGTCATGTCTCAAGGAAGTTGGCTCTTTCACGACTGTTTTCTCGAACTAGCTATTTAAGGTTTCTGGAATTTGAATCCATCGATAGACTTCGATTCAAACCGGCACCAAGTCTTTGGGATTTACGCCGCTCCATATCGTGATCACGTCGGGGTCACCAATGTTATTCTTTCAGAAGAATTGATCAACTCAAGCCAATATACCCATGTATACTGGCCACTAGACAGATAAAGGACAATATGTAAAATAACCTTCGTTTACGTTTCTTCTTTGGATATCAAAAATAAGATTTCATAAATACCTTCGAATAGGAGGTTATCAACAGAAGGATTTACTTGAAACTACTGAATACAGGTTGCAGACCTATACAAATGATTTCTTCTTTATACCAGACCTTCGGTATCGAGACTGATCATATCTCTGAAATAAGGAAAAAACACTGGTACGGTGCGATATTCAATGAAATATTGATAATAGAGTCGTTCAGTCATATCAAATTTTGTACCTTTTTATTTATTCTGATAATGATTGCCAGCCAGAATACAATGGCAAAAACTTCAAGTCGATAGCATTCACAATTATCAAGAAACTGCATGTTTGTCGAAAGTTAGTGTGATGTCACGAGATATATGCAATTGACGTTGTAGCGTCTGAACCACGTGGTGGACATACTTCAGTCAGGATGCGGTTGTTTATCATCCACAATCATGTCTAGAATAGGTATACATAAATACAAAAAGTCTACGCCAAATAGTCCTCGTTATATGGCCACCTAATTACACAATCATTCACCCCTGAAAATCAGAGAAGGCTGTGATGACACACTTTTAAGGATCTAGTTTTTGATTAGTTGTGTAATATGGAACCATATTCGATGCATAAATTTCTTACGGCAATTTTATGACGACTTTTGGACAACAGTTGAAGTTTCGTAATATTTTTATATCTTCAAGTGAACAAACATTTACTCCCTGATACTCTTTGGTTATATATCTTATCAACTTAAGTTTTCATATGTTCAATTGGAAAACTTCAATCAATATATCTATCATTTACCAGTTGCAAGTTTTTTTTAAGGATATAACACAAGCACTACATGAAAATCCTTAAAACACTCTCAGATCGGTGTGGACAGAGAATTTTGTGCCCTTTCAAATGATATATCACTCGACCCCACTTTCCATTTGAAATTTTAGGGTTGTTACTCACCCTCGCTAGGTGGTTGAAGGCACAGGTAGAAAAAATCATCTAAAATGTGTCCCCCTCAAAAGCAAAATTGACCTGTCCGATCATTTTTGCGTTAAGTTACAAAAAAAGGAGAAAAGCAAGGGGCATATTTTTCGTTGGATCACTCGATATATGTATAGGTATATCAGCAAGTTATTCATCAAATAGGCTTGAGAAGGTTCAATATATATGATCATATGCTTTGTTATAATTGCATGATAGTACCGTACGACTTAATCTTTATCTCATTAAATAGTATGAAATTGGGTATGTCTTTCTTTTATTTCAGCTGTTGTATCTACTCTCTACCTTAGGTTCTTGATCTTTTCCAAATAAGACCTTATAAAAAAAGACAGTGGCGCCCTTATTGTATCCTTATTTTATTCAACAGAATCACAGTATCAATCCACTCCCATATGCCGCCGACGAACAGCTGCCGGAGCTACTTTGCCATGTTTTCTCTTTTGTAAAAAGACAAAACAGGGAAAAGGAATGACACTCGGTTGAACCTCATAACGTTTGAACACTTCCCATTACAGTATCTATAGAAGAGAGACGAATCTCCAACCTTTCTTCGATGTTCCAGACTATCAAGGTTTCAAGTGATAGTCGCGTATCCAATCAAGCGAATGGCTCTTTTCTGGATGGAATCCAGCAGCTTCAGGCAGAGCTCCATACATGAGTACAATACTCCAAAGAAGGTCTGATCTGACTTTCATAAAGCATCAAAACTTAATGAGGTTTATACAGTTTTCTGGTTCGAAGTAGTGTTCCAAGCTTTTGAGAAGCATCCTTTGCAATTCCAGCGACATGGTTGTGCCACACCATATTGGTGTTCATTTTAACCCCCAACAAATTTATCGAAGCAGAAAGCAGAATTGTCTGACCTGACATTTGAGATCACTATGTTTCAGTTTGTTTCACAGCCACATGGAATTTTATTATGGGGGACGGCCAGTCAGGTGGACCATATTCATTCTCCAGAAGAGAAACTATTGTCATCCACATTTTCTAAAATTTGATATAATGTTTTTCCAACACTTTTATTCATTTAAATAAAGACGTTTATATAACCCAGGCTTCTGGTCACGAATACCCAGAACTCAGACGTCATCTGGCAACGCCAGGGGAAAATTCTATCAGAATTAACCTCTTTAATGTATTGCCCAAACAAGTAAGAAAGTCACTTTAACTCAAAAACAAAGTAAAGAATGTTTCACTAAAATATTGTTTTTATTTTTTTATTGATATTTTTGTTATAATTTCATATATTGAAAAAAGGTACAACATTTCTGGGTACTCATATAGACTCCAAACTGAATGTTTGCCATCATATTTACGAATTTTGGCGTTCGCTGAATAAAACCAATTTCACTTTCATTTTGAAAATGCAGTTTTGTTAACCAATATTCGATTGATATTCACTATGCTGTAGTATATTTGAAAATAAGTCTGAATATTAGTATTTGGGCTGAATCGTAGAGAGATTAACCGAAAACAGTTTATGAGAATGATATTTAGTTTCAAGTAGAGCCTTGTAGAGAAATGAAAAAATATCGGGTCCTTACAATTACAGAACTTCACTTTTATACGGTGATAAGCCATGTACTTGCTAATTTAGAATCACCGACACGAAGCAAATATCACGCACATAACACAAAAAACAACAGTGACAATCATATAGGGAAATTTAATAACTCTGAATAGTCACCCCTTCACGCTGGTTCTAATTTTTTCAATGGATTTCCAGAAGTTATAAAAACGAAAAAATCATGTGAAATTATGAAATAAATTGAAATAATTTTGTGTAACGAATTGTTTTTATTTCCTGAAAGAGTTTGTACTGTATTGCTTTATGTTTCGTGACTTATCATATACACCTCGATAAATGAATAAGTATGACTACGACATACGCAGATATAATATAATAATAATAACTAATCCTGAAACTAATAACGATCCCTATCCGGCTCCGCATTTTAAATATCTGATGACGTCAGGCCTTCTTTCGCTGAACGACTTCTTTGAGGAAGGTTTTCTGAAGCAACGGATTTACCCTGGGAATTTTGTTCGCCAATATTCTTCAAATTATTATTGCTTCTTTGAACCATACATGAAAAATAATTTTTGTTCTTTTGAAATTCACACAGATCTTCGGTATGTTTTCTCCAAATATCTCAATTGTTTGTTTACTCAAATAACAATCAAAATATATCGGCCTCTGACTTAATCTCTAATTCTGGTTGAGCAATATGCTCGACCTTACCGTGAGTTGAAACTTCATTGGTTTTATAGATAAGTTCGATACTGCTTGTAGAGGGCAACGTAGAAAAATGATCGATGACCTGTGAGTACCACTGACTGGTCTTCTCCATCTCACACAACAGATCTTTCTCGATACTGAGAAGAGCCAAAGCGCTTCTTGGTTTTTCGTTCCTTTCCACCTGGCAGTACTCTCTGATTCTTTTCAACACACAAGCTCTTCCTTCTAACGGCTCAGTCAATGAAGGTATAGTCGTTACTAGTTCAAGAAGTCGATAAAGCATCGGTAAACATTCGTTAATTTCACTCTCAAACATAAACTTCAACATGTCTCCAGCACCAGTCACCTCAGCTGAACCAACTCCAGCAATAGCAGGATCGCAGTAGAGTAGATCGAGGTCACTCTTTAGCTTGACCACATCGAAACACTCGGGATAAGTATTTTTGACAGTGGTCATGTCGTTGTTGTCTGGGCCCTTGCGAGACCCAGCCGTTTTTGGGATGTTCTTCAAACTCACGAGTGAACAGAACTCTGCTAGTTCGATGTCCAAGAACCTTCCCTCTATCTCATACAAAATATGGTCGACTATCTGAACGTACACATCCAGCATATCGGTCACCGTGAGTTCCTGGTTGTTACCCATTACGTTGGACACTTCGGTAAGTATGTTACTGAAAACCGAGCTATTTTTCATTTGTTTCAACTCTTCTGTCAGGCTTTTGATCTCCCACCGGTGAGCGAACACGTCCCATGTATTTTTCTTGAGTTTTTCAAGAGCAGCATCGATGAGAGTGAATAATCTATGGAATACTGCCACGAAAACCATAAATTCGAAGCTTTTGAGGTGATTGATCAGGTTAACAGCTTGAGAGATCAAGTTATCAGATTTTTCGAACTCATCAGAAGTTGTGACGCACTCCAGAGTGAGCAGAATAGAAACAAAGTTGTTTTTCAAGTTCGCCATACTCAGAGATACGCTATCAACCCAACTGACATCGATGTTTCGTAAAGAACCCCACGTGGCAAGGGTCTTGTAGAAGGAAGAGAACTGAGTAATGGTAGAGAAAAATAGCTTGCATTTGTGGATGGATTTAAGAGACTGCGCAAGGATTCCACTGAACTCGTGTGCATAGCAGTGTAAGAATTGGCATTTATTGTGCGTTCCCTGCAGATTTTTGAGCGACTTCTGTAGTTCATATAGCTCAGTGGACTTCACCACTCCTCCGTCTATACTCAACGCTATCATCTTCTCCCTGAAGTTCAATATATCTAGCTCTTCTTCCAATATAGTTGTAAGTTCCTTTGCTTTCTTGTCTAAACCCACATCGTAGAAGCCTAAAAACCTCTCGACAGGTCTAGCTTCTTTTATGAATCTTATAGATACGGCTACCTGTCTTGATTCCTTGCAGCAAGTCACTTCATCAAGCTGAAGGGCAAAGAAGTTGGCTGCAGACACTTCTGATACAATTCGTTGACGAACAGTGTGGGAAATCGATTGGAGAAGGTCGATTTGGATGGTTTTTGTCAGACCTTTGAAGGGGCTGCTTTCCTCGATTTGAGTCCGAACAATGTCATCGTATTTTTTCAAAACCTTGATCAGACCTGTAAAAATTAAAATAATATTGTGAATAGTGAAATGTAGTCAGCGAAGACTGAAAAAAAAATCAAAAACAAACCGAAAATGCATTTCTGAACTCTTGATTACTGCTAACATCCTCGAAACCTCCTACGACAGTGAGGAATGTTATTTGAACTGGTAGGTCAGAGACCTTCAGAAAGGTTACACGGAAATATGTCCAGTGGGGTCCAATGACTAAAATGGACGCCAGCCCCAGTGACGTTCGGAAATAACTAATTGATATGTTGGAAGCATCGACTTGGTAGAAACTAAAATAATTTAATCTCCTATTAATATTAGAAACTGGAAAAATTATGAAAAAATATATTTTCAAATGTTCTTATTCATGTTTATACTTAGTTCAGGTAGCACTTGGAGATTTGTGAAATTTTACCAGTGACTTTTGTCTCTGACTAGAATGACATATCCTTTGATAACTGCGGAGCCATTTATTCGATTACACCGCTGACCCAGTCATGAAAAATATAATTTCAATTGCAATTATCATAATAATAACTTAATCAAAGGTCAATATATGAGTGAATGCTGGAAAGTACGAGGTAGAAACGAAGAAATCATTTGAAAAAAGGAAAATTTTCTTATTAGTCAGTGGGATATGCTTGAAGACTGGCAGTAAACAAATCTAAAGAAATGAACTTTAAACATTCAAGCCAGTCTCAGATATTATTTGAAAAAAGGAAAATTTTCTTATTAGTCAGTGGGATATGCCTGAAGACTGGCAGTAAACAAATCTGAAGAAATGAACTTTAAACATTCAAGCCAGTCTCAGATATACCTACACAGTAGGTTGAATGAACTGACGCCTATCAGAAAACAACTACTCCCCTGGCTAATACCAAAAAGGGCGTTGGATTATATCCGACAGGCGTCAGTGCAGTGCACAAAAATATCCTGCATATGCAATTGGCAATACAACTGAAAGAGTCGACCTTCAATTTTGGAACGGGCACACTTGCAGACCGGTTTCGGCTCATTAGCCACTCGTCAGTGCAAGATAGTGGCCATCATCGACCTAAAGTCAATAATATTCCATAATTGAAAATCGGAATTCTTTCAGAGTATTTTATTCCTCTTCCTAAGTTGTAGCTAACAACAAAATGTCACTCCATCTAGTGGACAAGGTACTAACCAACTGCATATCCGAAATTTGCCGATATAATCCAACGCCCTTCTGAGTATTAGCCAGGGGAGTAGTTGTTTTCTGATAGGCGTCAGTCCATTCAACCTACTACGAAGGTATATCTGAGTGACATTTTGTTGTTCGCTCCAACTTAGGAAGAGGAATGAAATACTCTGGAAGACTTCCAATTTTTAATTATGGAATATGATTGACGATGATGGCCACTATCTAGCACTGACGAGGGGCTAATGAGCCCGAAACCGGTCGACTCTTTCAGTTGTATTGTTAATTACATATGCAGGAAATTTTCTGTGAAGATTCCTGCACTGACGCCTGTCGGATATAATCCATTGCACTTTGTGGTATCAGCCAGGGAAGTAGTTGTTTTCTGATAGGCTTCAGTCCATTCAACCTACTGTGTAGGTATATTTGAGACTGGCTTGAACGTTTATAGTTCATTTCTTTAGATTTGAAAAAGGAAAATGATTAACAGCGAGCCAAAATATCAAACAAAATCCAAGACTGGCAAGTCTCGGACCATATCTCAATGTCAGACCAGCGCTGGCTGACCTATACGGTAAACCAGAATCTCAGGACCATTGTAAAATCCCGTGACCCGAAGAGGACGGACTCTGAGGAGCTCTGCGGGAAACAGAGGTCATGACTCCTGGCAACAACGAAGAACTGGAAAGGTACATGGTATCTATCCACAACAAAATAGACATTGCCTACAAGGAATCCTGTCCGATGAGGATAGGATTGTGAGGCAGTCGAAGACTTTCCACCAGCTTCTAGGCTATAGAAGCCACTCTCAAATGACCACCATAAGAGTATCGGCATCCTGACGAGGGAGTGCTGAGATTCTTATAGAAACTCAATTCCCAGATTTTGTCTTTCCTGGAAAGACGAACTGGATGGATGTACCAACAACACCCTCACAATACGACTGGCAATCTGCTAGTGCAGTAATTGATGAGGATAAAATAAGATGGGCTATATCGGGCTTTTCCCCCTTCAAGTCACCAAGACCTGACGGTATAAGACCAGCCCTACTTCAGTGGGGACTGGACACTCTTGTGCCGCACCTGGTTGGAATATTCAGATTCTCTATAGTTCTGAAGTAGATTCCCAGTAAGTGGAGAGAAGTAAGAGTAGTATTCATACCCAAACCAGGTAGGATGGACTACACCCTACCAAAAGCATTCCGACCAGTTAGACTTGAAAACCATGGAGAGGCTATGCGAGCGGTACATAAGAGATGAAGTACTAGTCCACAACACACTTCATCCAAATCAGCATGCATATACTCCGTGAAGATCTACTGATTCTGCCCTTCACCATGTGGTTGGCAGAATCGAGAGATCATTGGACAACAAAGAATCTACCCTGGGTATATTCAAAGATATCGAGAGAGCGTTTGATAAAACAACCTTTCCAACAATTACCCTTCAACTACACTCCAGGAATGTACCCCTTGTAGTAGGGGAATTGATACTCAAGATGCTCTCTAGTAGAGCAATAAGTATTAATGTAGAAGACATTAAATACAACAAATTAGGTATCATTGGAAAGATAATTTTGTGCCCTTTCAAATGATATATTACTCGATCCCACTTTCCATTCAAAATTTTAGGGTTGTTACTCACCCTCGCTAGGGGGTTGAAGGCACAGGTAGGAAAAATCATCTAAAATGTGTTCCCCTCAAAAGCAAAATTAACCTGTCTGAGCATTTTAGCGTTAAGTTACAAAAAAAGGAGAAAAGCAAGGTGCATACTTTTCGATGGACCACTTTGTATAAGTTCAATGTATAAGTTTGAGAATGTCGTTTCAGGACGAAACTGAATGTTAGTTACAAATAAGAGTAGTAAAAACATGAAACGTTTTATTTTTCATTATTTCATGATAATTTCCTACCACGTAGTAACGGTTATATCCATCAATTTATTAAAAAACTAATTTTCTTTATGAACATTGCATTCTGCACGTTAGATTAGATTGTCGGAGAGCTAGCCCATGGCCTGATCCACTGCGACCTTTTCAGATCAATTGTGATGCTCCTTAGTTGTTAGCTTGATCTCTTTGATGAGACTCCACAGCCTTGACACTGACCCCTTCATATAGCAGGCAGCCTCTGGTTTATCTTCCCCGCATTTTGTGTGTCTCAGCCGTGTTATCGCTTCGCATTCACAGAGTACATGCAGTGCGATTTCTTCCTCGTCTTAACGGAACCTGCATTGGGTTTCATCTGTCAGACCCATGGTGCTCATATGTTTCCTGAGTCGGCTATGCCCCTTTAGTAGACCTACCACTACCCTTACAACCTTACGGTTGTGGTTTAGCAGGTCTTTCGTGAATCTGGGCGATGATTTCTTTAAAAACTCTTTCGTCTGCCTCATTCCTGGGAGCTTATTCCACCAATCTATCGATTCGGCTTGCTATGGATGTCTTTATATGTCGATACCCCGCAGAAGGGTTCTGAGCCGATTATAGCCTTGGATGTACCTTCACGAGCTAGAAATCCGCCTCCTCATTGCCCTTGTGACCCTCATGTACGGGTATAATTTATATAACTTATAAAGCAGAGTTTCGTGTTGAACACAATCAAAAGCTCGACTTAAATCACAAAATATTCCTGTTGGATTTTCACCCTTCTCAGTAGCTATTAATACTTTCTCATAGAAGGAGATAATTGCTGTTGTAGTAGAGTATTGGCTACGAAAACCATGATGATTATCCATAACAAACTTTGTTCCTCTCTAAAAACGATACCATTGCCTGCAGACTGATGAGCATTTTAATCCTGCCTTTCTGCAGCTGCACGCGTTCCCAAAACCCTACGAGCAGCCGGAAGAAATCATATGGTTTATGAATGGCAGACATATAAATTTGGATGTTTCAAAGTGTTCCTCTGCTGTTGCTTCCTCCATGAACCCATTCCATCCCGTGATGTTCAACTTTTTTCGAACTTTCCCATATAACCATAAGATATCTGAAGGGAGTGGCACGATTCCTTCAGGTAGCGAATGAATATTAATTGCCGACAAACCCTGATTGGATGAAACTTTTTGGAAGATTTTCACTGAATAGGAGGATTTCTCTGTATTGAATGAGCAATAGCAACGCACTTCTTCCTATAGGAATCCAAGCAGCTTCGTTTGTCTTTCAAAATTACCGTTTCGAGCAACAGTTTCTAAGAATCAGGGTTAACTGAATTTATATTCTGGAAGGAGTCGTCGGATGATGTGAATTGTGTTGTATCATACACTTGCGACCGTATATCCTCTCGTATGACTTCAGCAGCTGCTTTCACCACGCGTAGTATTTCTGCTTGAGGATCTGAGCTTCTACTGTCATACCATGTACTGGTGAGAATTTTGTGACCTGTGTTTTTAAAACAAACAGTCGTGTGATTGAAGGGTCTCTCAACGATCAAAATGTCCTCTCCATATTTTGCAAACAAGCCAGTTTTGACTGTTCTTAGTTGAGATCTTTCTCCTTCTATCTGGTCCATGAGTTCATCTAAAGAGAACTAAGACTCCTCAGCGTTCTGTTCCAGAAGTGAATACATCTTTTCCATGGCCTCATCAACTGTGGGATGCTGTCGATTTCTCCTGGACTTTCACTGTTGGTGGTGCCTAGTTGTTTGGCAAAACCGATAATATCTGGCAAGATTGTTGCACTAAGAGACAACTTTTCTTCTTTTTCTTTTTCTGGCTTCTTCTTCGTTTCTGCCACAAGGAACTCTTCAGTTATTTTGTCTCCACATAGACAACAGCGTTCTCTGAAATTGAACTGCTCAGAGACTGATCTCGTGGCCCTTGATGGCGTTATATTTGATTTTCCACCGCTAACAGCTGCTTTGATCAACTTCGAATTGTTGTATTTTATCTGACAAGTACTGTGCACATATATTTCATTTACGCCCTTCGATAAACGCTGATTTTCTATGGTCTTAAAAGAAAAACTTGAAGCAAGAAGGGTTTTTACACCTCTTTCCTTCATTAGGCGCACTTGACCTTCACTAAAAGTCTCCTTACATATAAAACACAAACCCAGGCTGGGACTGGGATCAGACATTCTGTAGATTTCGAGATCAAACGGCACTCACGTTATGGGCAGCCGGCCAGTCGACAACTGAAACGAAAAAAAAATTGGATTATCCATTAGGCCAGCGGTTCCCAACCTGGGGTTCGCGTACCCCTTGGGGGTACGCCGAAAATATTTAGTAATGGCGGACTTTATGTGTTTTTATGTGTTTGTCGTACGTTATGTACGTGGTGGTTGAAAAGTACAGTACAGTACTGGCGCGCCGAATCGTCCGATGGTCTGACTCACGCTCGCTCGTCAAGGTCAGTTCGCCCTCTGCCGCTCCCCCTCCCCCACTCACTTAGCCTTCCTATGTTTTCATTAAGAATGAGTATAGGAATGAGCTAAATGCAAGTCCTGATTTAAGAGTGTATTTATCAACCTTTGATATTGATTTCAAAATATTATGTGCAACAAAACAGGCCCAAGGGTCACACTAAAACAGTTTTGACTTGTTTTAAGAATAATTTTGATTTCTTTTTTTTTTTTCAATAAACTTATTTGCTAATTCTAGTATGTTTTCGTGATGAGAAACATTGTATTTACTTTGTTATTATTTTTTTACAGTTGGTATTTAGAATTTACTAAGTTTACTAGAAACATATATAGGCCTAATTTTGGAACAATAACTTTATTGTCAAATAAAAGATAAAAAAAAACTCTTGCGTAAATATTTACTTTCCATGATTAATGTTCTTGCAACTTTTTTCTCTTGGGGATACAATTTGAAATAAATTTATCTCAAGGGGTACGGCAGTGAAAAAAGGTTGGGAACCGCTGCATTAGGCTAACATCACAAACAAGTCTGCAAAAAATCAGAACTACCGGATTTGATGCATACTATCCCATACTTTCAGGCGACGAAATTACTGAATTATAATGCCATAGTTTATGTTGGCTTTGAGGACTGCTGTGGTTTGAGGCTTATTCGCATACACTTGCGACTTAGGAAAATCCTACAACAAAAAGCATAACGGGGTCAATCACACGATCTCGGTGACCAATTCACATAACCTCCACGTGAAATGACCAAGCCCTCAAATTGCTCTTGCAGAATATCCAATGTGGCATGATCTGTGTGTCACGTATTGACACCACATGTCGTTGGTGTCCAGATCGTCTAATTCAGCCCAAAAGAACTTGATATTCATCGACCTATAGTGCTCGCCGTTGACAGTGATGGCCAGGCCAACATCGTTCTTGAAGAAATATGGACCGATGACGCAGCCAGTTCAAAATCCACACTAGTGACTAGTTGCCTGCTCCTGATTGGTGAAGGTTCTACCGGAGAAAATGTTATCGAAGTGCTTGTTAAGATGGTAGTCAGTTGGTAATAGGTCTGGGGAGTATGGTGGGTGAGGCAGAACTTCGACGCTAATTTTCATCGGAAAAGCATCTTCAGCGATGAGGACAATACTGGATGGATGGTTACGTGAACAAACAAAATTGTCGAATTTAGGACGATAATTGTATGAGTGTATGTAGGAAAATGTAAGTTGATATAGATATACTGTATATAACAGGTGTTTAACCCCAACACCAAACCGTTATTTTTAACACTTCGACACGTGTTTCAATCACCAAATGATCATCTTCAAGAGGAAGATTGAACTTTCTTACTTAAGAAGTTTAATATTCAATCTTGAAGATGATCACTTGGTGATTGAAACACGTACCGAGGTGTTGAAAATAAGAAGTAACTTTCAGACACAAACTGAAAGAAAGTCCTCCTGAAACAGCTACTTTCATATAAACATTGAATTACACGAAAGAAAAAAATTCTTTCGAAACAAATACTTCTATATGAACACTGAATTATACAGAAGATACGTTTCTCTACTCAGTTTGTATTTCAAACATTCGGAATAAAATCAGATATCATTCACATGAGTTCTTAAGTATTTGTTTCGAAATATTTTTTTTTTCGTGTAATTCAATGTTTATATGAAAGTAGCTGTTTCAGGAGGACTTTTTTTCAGTTTGTGTCTGAAAGTTACTTCTTTGCATGATCTACACATCCATATGTATAGAGTTACTTATTTTCAAATTGATTATACTTCCTTCCTTTCTTTGGAAGATTCCCCCATCTTTTTTTTGTATCAAGATGGAGTGGTAGAAAGCCAAAAACTTTCTGTCCCATCTATATCAACTTACATTTCCCTACATACACACATACAATTTTTCGAGAATAGCACAGTTCATCAATTTAATTTAAATTTGAATTCAATTTTTTGAAGACTTGTTCACTCAAATATTTTATATCTTGGGGAATTGAAATATAAACCTTCGAAACATATCTTTCATATATGGTTGTTCTTTGAACTGTAGGCATAATAGTTTCTTCAAAAAGTAACGTTCATATGATGAACATCCTTCCTGAAAGAAATGTTGTTCGAGGGGTGAGGTGAGGTTTTTGAGCTGATAATATTTTGAACAGACAAGACGAATGTAATGATTTTTTCTTTGCCATAGTCAGCCATTTATGCTCATTTAGTCTGTGAGATATATTTTGTCGCCTCCTTATCCCAACTCAAAATTATTTCTAGTTTAAAGTCGAAATTTTGTCTTTTAATGTCGTAATTTTCAAGAAACAAAAATAAAAATATGTGGTCCTTCTGCTCTTCCTTAATGGACGTGACCAACCTGAAAATACCATACTCCACATACGTGTGATCAGGAGGTGATATGAATCAGGAGGTTGCTGACGATGCATATGTGAGTCGGTCACAGTGAAGCAAACGGCTCTGACAGCCCCGCAAGGGTTCAGAAAATGGGGTTGGAAGGCGATCAATACTCCGTCGACGGTGTGTAAGCTCCACGTCGAATTTTCATCCCCTGAGACGTCAAACCGGAAATGTGCTGATGGATGCGCGTATACGGGGTGCTCCTCATTCTAGCCACGCATTCAGATTTTCAGAGAGCAATAATTTGAGATTTTACAGTAAAAGTATCTGGTTTGCGTTCATCCCTCATCTGGTATGATATATACAATCAAAAAATTGAAGCAGCATATTTGAAAATTCTTAGCTGCTACGTCAAACCAATAATTTGCAATAATCTGATATTTCACAATGAAGGTCTCAGTAAAAGTCGTTGGTTTGCGTTTATCCCTCATCTAATATGACATATACAATCAAATTCGTACCACTCATCAATGAAATGACTGAAGTATACAAAAAAATTGAAGCAGCATATTTGAAA
Organism: Leptinotarsa decemlineata; assembly: GCF_000500325.1. Classification (NCBI taxonomy): domain Eukaryota; kingdom Metazoa; phylum Arthropoda; class Insecta; order Coleoptera; family Chrysomelidae; genus Leptinotarsa; species Leptinotarsa decemlineata. Next base: position 9,399 of record NW_019294603.1, on the reverse strand, counting down.
ATTCTTAGCTGCTACGTCAAACCAATCTCTCAGTAAAGTATAATGAATAGATAACTCCCAAAGAAGGAAGAATATCAAAATTGTCTAGATTATACATATGCTTTTCTAGTCACGCATTCAGGATTTCTAGGGAGCAATAATTTGATATTTTACAATGAAGGTCTCAGTAAGAGTTGTTGGTTTGCGTTCATCCCTCATCTAATATGACATGTACAATCAAATTCGTACTACTCATCGATGAAATAACTGAAATATACAAAAAAATTGAAGATATGAACACTGCATGCCAAAAAAATTGAGCAATTATAAGAACAAATTGAAGCAGCATATTTGAAAATTCTTACGTGCGACGTCAAACTAATCCAAAGAAAAAATAGAAGGAAAAAACTACCTATTTGGCCTTTCTCTTTAGGGTATAATGAATAGATAACTTGTTTCAATTCTTTTTTCTTCAATATTCATTATGGTTTGAACGTTCACTATGGAATGGTATGGAACTGAAAACGTTGGAATTCATTCCCATAAGAAATGTTATCATTGGTTTACAGTGTTCATAACCACTCTGGCGCTCAAACGGAACCTATAAAATGCTTGATGAAATTACTAAATTTCAAAGAGTCACAATTAGTCCACCAAATTCTTTTTAATGCAACTTTCAGTATGAATCGCCAATTTTGAGGTCAGAGAAAGAACTACGAAATTTGATAGGACGAGAAGTTCCCTTCGAGAAAATGACCTATTAAAAAATTTCACGTATTCCTTTTGTGAATGATCAACATTCCTGCTTCACTTCCGACATCATCCAATTACAGAGCAACGTTCACGTGCTCACTCGCAAATCACGACACAAAAATCAGACTCGCCACCTCACCCTTATATCCCCGGGGGGCAAGTCACTTGTCACTGACGTACTCAATATGTCAATTATCGCCACCAGCACCAATTATTGTGGTCTGGGCACGAGACCAGCATATGGACCACTTCTCACCCCATCGACTTCGGAGCGTTTGCTTCCACCCCTATAAATACGTTTAAAATCACCGATATCGACAACAACCACACACGTTTCTTTCTCGAGTGCGTCTAATGGATATCCATTTACATGGTAATCTGGTTATGTGGGCCCGAGAATTATGTATATCGAATAATTTCAATGAACTTGAATAGGGTCAGTCAGCTTGTTCGTGCATATTTACCTTCGAATGTACAGGGTTCATTGGGAAGCAATAGTCTTGAATAATATAGGGTCCTCAAGTAAGCGCTTCCTATCTTTGAATTAAAATAAAACAAAGTGTCTGTGAGTTATCATCAGAATTTTTTATTCGTAATGTAATTTGAGTAATTTCAGTAATTTGTTCATTCAGGCTACCTATCGGGCGCGTCCGCAGGTAGCGGATAGGGCTGTACGGGAAGCCAATGTGGCCTTACGGACGGGGTCGCCGGACTCCTGGTCAGTGTCAGAAATGAGTAGGGTGAGGGGAATTAAAACTCCCCAAAATCCTTTGCAAAACATTTCACTGTGGACCATCCTATCCAAGATGAGGTGTACAGAATCGTGGCGACCGCTGAATGGTCGCCGTGATATGCGGTTACAAACGATCCCCTTTGGGCAACCAGGCGAAACCTCATTGTAATCAGCCTTCCTCTGGTAATGTGGGGTTCTGCCAGAGGTAATCAACTCCTCCCTTGCTACTTGTGGTAACACACATGAATGAAACGAACAAAAACAGAAATAACAAAAACAAAAATCAATCCCGAGGCTGGACAAAAGTGCTCACCTCAATCTAAGGCGGTGGCTGGGGATGAACAGAAATGTTCACCCCAATCTATCGCTTGAAATGAGGCTGGACACAGAAGATCACCTCGTGATGTAATACAAAGGCCAAGGCGTGAGCGCAATTTGCGTCGCCGAGGCCAAATGGCAACAACTATAAGTGCACCTTCCTTCTCCACCACTCCACCTCCCACAGCAAGGGCACTTCCTGCGGGCGCCAAGAGCTCCGCCTTGAATGAAGGCAAAGAACCGGCTGACTCTACAGGAAAGCTCCCTCACTTGTGCACCTCCACGGAGGCAACCCCAAGAAGGTTGAAGAAGCCGCGCAACGACAGTAATGTCGCTGCACCTTCCAAAACTATCGTGGAGGCCACCGTGAAACACCTCAAGGTTGCCAAAGAGAGTGTGTGTTCGGCTAGTCTTGGCCTACACCTGCCAATATAAAAGAGATGTATCGTAGTGACCTGTCCACCTTCCTGGAAAGGACAGGATGGACGATGACCTAGGAGGACAACTCCTCGGGAGGATGTACAATGGGTCACATGTGGCCTAAGTGCTGTAGGTCTACACTCACCCTCCCTACTCTACTCTGATATATAATATCAGAATTATCTCGCTTAATGTATGGGTTACACCAAGGTATGAAATATACCTATATTGTGCTTTCCCATCTATTCAGCAGGATTATAAATCATGTACATCTCAAATACATAAAATGGATATGCTTAATAAATGCAATAAGTGAAATCGGGGGCTGTACAATTCTAATGGTTTTAGTTAGTTGTTTGCAGGAGAGCTAAGAAAAGCTATATTTCAAATTCAAATTATATTGATAGGCGAATTATAGCAAAGGTGAGCAATATCCATTTTAGAAACGGATTAGTTTTGTTTGTATATAAATTTTCAAGGAAGTTTTGAATTTTCTAATACCATTTATAGTTATCAGGTTTTCAGGAAGAAGGTTGAGAAATTTTGGCCCATAATAAAAGAGACTTCTTTGGAAATAGGTTTTCCTGAAAAGTGGAATTTGTAATGCTGTGACTATACTTGACCTTGTTCTATAATTTTATATATTTTTTAATTTACCGATATTGAAATAGACCCAGATAATGCTTCTGTAAATATATAAGGAATTTATATTCATTATCGGTGTATTGTTGTAGAGTAACATGGTTGAAAATGGTTTATCTTTTTTGTAAATAATTTATTTTTAGTAAATAATTTTGAGCAACTTTTAGGGGGTTGAGAATATTATTAAAGGCGCTAACCCATGCTCTAATGCAGTAACTTGGTACAGATTCAGCTAAACTGTAATATAGAGTTATTAAATTATTTTTGCATATGATGTCCCTCAGATCGTAAAATTTATTCATTAGCAATCGTATCATTTTTATCAAGTGATTAACATGTTCGTCCTACCTCATGTGTTGGTCGAAAAAAACTCCTAAGTATTTAATCGACGATGTCTTTGTTATTTTGGGGCATTGGCACTGTAGACTTGAGCCATCTGGTTTATGGATTTTAATTGTTTCTTTGTTGGGTTGGTCGTTACATCTAAGATTTGTATTACTTTTGAAATTATTGTATTTATAAGAACGACTTTTGATTCATTGTATAGATAAAGGATACTTGGGGCTGAAATAAAACGTTTTCATAAACTGTTTTTAGCTTTTTGTTGCTCAATTTTTCAATATGCTAACTGTCAATATTTTGGTCAATATGAATATAATTATATTATTATATTATGATTTGATCTATTTTATTTCAACATAAACGAATAAGAGAGACATATATCACGACTTTTCCACGAGGAATGAGCTCCCAGCAATAAAAAAGTAATCTTATACATTTCCTCATGTTGAGGTCTTTCATAGTTATTGCCTTTTCCAAGTTTATTTCATTCTTAATTATAATATCTCTTTCTGGCGTCTGTCTGAGAGAGGGTCATTGCTAACTTACATTTAATCACTTTAATCAAAAAGTATTCACGAACAGCGAAACGTTTCATTAATTCCATCTCTAATCATTTCGTTAAATTAAGTGGCAAGAGTTCACTCAGTTCCCATTAGTAATTTCACTAAATGATTGATGCAAAATGTTTAACTGACAGATAAATAAAAGTATCACTATGCAAGAAATGAATCAATCTTTGATATCTGAATATCATAAAAAAGAAGGAATATATTATTATAAAAAGTATTTCATTAAGCGCTTTCATATTTGAATTTGAATAAAACAAAGTGTGTGTGATATATCATCGAAACTTTCTATTCGTTCGAAAAATCTAGTGATGCTATTATGTGTGAAATATGTCATAGTTCAAATGTCCGCCACGGCTTCTCTGGGTGGAACACATCCGAAACGTCCAATTTTCCATTTTTCCATGACTCTGGCGCATAAATTAGGCTTAATTTGACTAATAAGTAACACAGCATGCGTCAAATCCGGTAGTTCTATTTTTTTGCAGACTCATTTATGATGTTGGCCTAATTAATAATCCAAGTTTGTGACGTCGAACGCAACTTTGGAAGACTCTTTTTTGAAAAAAACTATGTGAGTTTTCAAAGTAGACTAAATTTGCTACAGTATGACAGTAGAACTGTCTCTGTAGGCCCAATAGTTTCCGAGATTAAGCCTTTCAAAGTTTATCATTTTGTTAAAAAAGAAAATGAGAAGTGTGAACGATGATGTTTAAGGGTGAAGAATGAACTATGAAGACGTTGAAATAAACAACTCAAAGAGGAGAAGGAGAGAAATGTGGAAAACTTGATAATTTCTTATTTATGTAATGGAACACATGTTTTGGAAATAAAACTCAGTTTTGAAATAAAACTATTTTATCTTTGATTTCGTCTATTATTCATTAAGCTACGAATAATGCAGTAAAAAAGGTAAGTACAACATGAGTTAATAAGTTTTTTTGTAGGAAATTGAGTAATATTTAAAATAAATCAAATTGGGTAATAAATCAAATGAGTAGTAAATCAATGAAGTAAATCAAAAAATTTAATTAATTTAGCCCTCTTGGAAGGCCCCGGTTAAGGTTCGACCGTGTCTGGATAGACACATATCTCCATCCCAGGCATATTTCCATCAGGGGATGGTGATGAATCGTCATCCTCCATTTCGACATCGGACAGATCGTTGCATTCTGACATATCTACTACTGCAACATCAGGTATATTGTCACAAGAGGCCCCGATGCAGTGCAATCAATCAATTCAACCAATTCTTTATTTATACAGTACGATGTAAATGTATGGAATAAATTCGATATTTACAAAATGAGCGTCTTTCGGAAGAAATCCAAAAATAGTTCAACTTTAATTTTTGACGGCCCATCTCATGATATTCATATGAAAGACGTTTCGTCACCGGTGTTGGCGTGATGAAGTAATCGAGTGATGCAGACGATCAGCTANATTATTTGTAATTCCAGTCTTCTGAATACATAATTTCGGTTGACCCTGTATTAATACATATTGAAACCATTATACCGTTGAATAGACGACTAGTAGACCTTTTGAATGGGGTGCCACATGACCCCTGTTTGCATTTAAAAAAATTGTCGATTACGTCATCACGCCAACACTGGTGACGAAACGTCTTTCATATGAATATCATGAGATGGGCCGTCAAAAATTAAAGTTGACCTGTTTTTGGATTTCTTCTGAAAGACGCTCCTTTTGTGAATATCGAATTTATTCCATGCATTTGCATCGTACTGTATATTCGAGCAAATACAGCTATAGGACAAGTTAAAAAACATATAGACATACAACAAAGTACAGTGAGTGAAATGATTGCAGACAAAATACAATTAACATAGGATAGTGAAATAATACATGTTTACAGGTTGTTCTTTAAAAAACTAACTCATAATAATCTTCTAGGGAGTATCTTCTTCTAGCTTCTTCTTTGTTTCTGCCACAAGGAACTCTTCAGTTATTTTGTCTCCACATAGACAACATCGTTCTCTGAAATTGAACTGCTCAGAGACTGATCTCGTGGCCCTTGATGGCGTTATATTTGATTTTCCACCGCTAGCAGCTGCTTTGATCAACAAGAAATACTTTAAGCAAGAAGGGTTTTTATACCTCCTTCCTTCACTAGGCGCACTTGGCCTTCACTTAAAGTCTCCTTACATATAAAACACAAACCCAGTTTTCCAGGAAAGATATAAAGGAGACATCACCTTTATATCGGCAGGTGTAGGCCAAGACTCGCCAAACACACACTCTCTTATTAGCGATAACTCAGGACCCTCGCATAAGACATGCCACACATCCTGCATAGAGGTGTATCCACTAGCCCCATAATATGGAGGTGTTTCCTTAGTTGACAGTGGCCAGTCAGAAATCCTATTGTTAAGCGTGGGTTTTTCCTGGTCATCGCCAGATATTTTTTCGACGCCAGCTTCCCAGGGTCGCCTATGGTGATCCTAGTGAAATTTGGTTAGTTCCGCAATTGTCGAAGTCATTAGGCCGTAGGTGTCACTGGGTCCTCAGGATAATGTTATTATCAACTGAGGCTTTAGCTAAATCTTGGTGGCACTCTAGTACTAACCCTTAGGTAACATGTTGTCTATTCAAGGCTAATAGGGCTTATCTACTATCATTGCAGAAGGTTAAGTTTTTGCCAGAAATTCCATTCCTGGTTATAAATAAAACTCTCCTTATCACCTATGTATTTCATTGTGATCTGATACATCGAGGTTACTTGATTTTTTCTCTGACAGTTATTACATTGAGTTTGGACACCCAGAAGTTAGTTTAGTCTCACATTTGAAAATTTTCAATTGTGTTTTGTGTCTGTATGCAAAATGCGTCATTCATTCATCTTGAAACCAGTTTAGAGGTGACTCATTTCATGACAATCCGTTTCTCTTATGTTCTGTCTAGTTTTCAGTTCTTTATAGCTATTTCAAATTCTACCACGAAGTTGATTATTGATGCGAACAACACAAGTCGATAAAAATATTCTCGGAGAGTCAAGCGGTGTTGGAAGCTCTTGGCTCCCACCGAGCTACGTCTAAATTGGTAGCAAATTGCTAAAAACGACTCTCCTCGATAGGAACACGTGACAGATTGTCTCTTGTCTGGATTCCTGGCCATACTGGCTTGGAAGGCAATGAGGCTGCTGACTCTCTTGCAAAGGAGGGTGTTGCAAGCAGCTTCATTGGGCCAGAACCTGTCATTGGCATCGCTTTATGCTTTGCCAAACAAAGATTGAACACTTGGATGGCAAGAAGATTTATGGACTTCTGGGATGTCCAGGATTGGCTCACTTCAAGGCGTTTATTGACCCTTCGAAGCTTGATACCAAACAGTTGTTGGACTACAGTAGGGATGAACTACGTTGTCTAACATGCCTTCTTACAGGTCACAGTCATTTGAATCATCATATGCAGAGACTTTGACTGTCGGAAGACAGTGTGTGTCGCTTTTGTTTGTTCGGCAGAGCCGTACTCTTACCGTCTGACCTGAAAGACCAATCACCATACAAACTAATCGGCTTCGTTAAGAAGCTGCGTTTATTCAGTCGAGTGTGAAGAGTTGTGAGCCACAATAAACCCTTGCCGGTTGCGGTGGAGGGTCGAATAGACCCACCCACTTTGGACCGTACCCAACCTAACCTAACCTAACTTAACCTAACTTAACCTAACTTAACCTAACCTAACCTAACCCGTCTACACGCACCGGCTAACCCAATAATTGTTCTCAAAAGCTGTTGTTTACAGTAGTTGGGAAGGAAATCCATCTCTTTTGTTTTCGTAGATGAATAATTTACTTTTTTCTAACGTTTCGGACTTCATTAAATCCATCGTCAGGGCTCAAACATTAGTTAATTCAGGTTGAAAAAACTTTAAAAATATATGTAACAGATAACATACTTACGAAAACAAACTAAAATGAGGATAAAGTAAATGAAACTCATAAAATCCCAACTATTAAAGAAAACAGCATGCGAAATTCGGGCCACCAAACCTCGCGAAAACCATCAATTGTTGCTATATAGAAATAGAGCGAATCAATTTCATTTGATGGATGTAGCCGTTACTACGTGGTAGGAGATCATAATGACAGGCGAGAATATCGTCTACATATCTGTAACAAAAATAAATAATTTTTTTACTCAGGTTGGAATTTACCTACACTAGTCCAAACTGTTCATAAATATGTCTGCTAAAAGTGGACTCAGGGGTGAGCCCATTGGTAAACCTGAATCCTGTTTACAACAACAACAACAACAAATAATATATTTATGAACAGCTTGGAGACCACTATAGTGAATTCCGACCTGGATAAAAAACATATTTATTTTTGGTACAGATATGTAGACGATATTCTCGCCTGTTTCAGAGTTCCTACTACACGACAGCTGAACCAATTTATGACATTCATGAGTAATCTCAATAGCAACATTCAGGTCACACTCGAGACAGAGATAGAGAAACATATGAATTTATTAGACCTGACCATTACACATAATCAGAATAAATTTGAGTTCAATGTTTTCAGAAAATCCAGCGATTCTTTCCATCCAAACAGTCATAAATTAGCAGCCTACAATTCAATGTTGCACAGAGCATTCTCATTGCCTTTGTCTGCTAACAATCTAGCTAGGGAAATTGATATAGTTACACAGATAGTCCATAATATTGGTTTCAACGCAGATGCCATCCAGATGTTAGTCAGAAAACAAAGCCGTAAATTCACTTACAGATTAATATACCCTCAGACCATAATATCAGAAATCAAGAAATAGGTAACTCTAACATATTTTGGAAAAAGAACAGAGATAATTGCGGGTTTCTTCAGAAAAAAACAATGTGGAAGTGGCATTCAGACCACATGCTAGGTTATCGGATTTCCATTTCATTGCCAAAGATAAGGTGAACAAGTTGGAGAAATCTGGAGTTTATAAGCTTAAGTGTCCGGAGTGTAATAGTGTTTATGTGGGACAATGTGGTTGAAATTTCCAAAAACGGTATGCTGAACATGAAAGGTCAAACCATTCCTTGACATGCAATCACAAGTTCCCGAATCTAAACGATACGGAAATTTTGTACAATGCAAGGAAGAGTTGCAAACTCAATTATTTAAAATCCTTGGACATTCACGAGCATAAACATTGCGGGTGCAACCTGTTAAATGATCAAGTCGATTTAGTTTACTCACCGGTTTTCAAGTTAGCATATCCACATTGTCACTAGTAAACAAAATTCAGATACTCAATGAAACCAAGTACCTCTATCATTACCTACAGGGGTGCTTTATAAGGGTTAATGTAATCAACCATTGTTAATATAAGGCAGGATATTTCTTATAAAGTTAAAAAATGTTATGACCTAGAGAGTAATTACTGGTGTAAAACTATTGTCATACAGATTCATGGTATTAAAGTATTGATAGGAGTTTTATATCACACACCAAGCTCTAGTCATTCTGAATTTCTTGACGATTTTGAATCTATATATGATGAAGTTTTCTGTACTAATATGAAAAGTATCATATTTGGTGATTTCAACTTGAATTATATTAGTAATACTTATTATTGTGAAAAAATAAAAAATATGTTGAATATGTTTGGAGTTGAACAAATAATTAAGGATTGTACAAGAT
>NW_019294602.1:0-16261 GCF_000500325.1 Leptinotarsa decemlineata | reverse complement strand
AATAATCTAATTTGCATGGAAACCAGAATACTGGAAAAAGATCAATAAATATATGGAAATTAGCAAAAATCCTTTCTGGACCAAATATTTTTCCTTTACTGTTTAGATAAAACTCTCTTTCTTCTAATCAATATTCAATATTACTACTTTTCCGTTTATTCGATAACATTTTTCATAATAAATAATGAAGTGATGAAAGAGATTTCTGAGGAATTCGCAAATTTTTCATAACTTTTGCGAATATGTTTGTGCTCACTTGAAAAAGATAATTGAAAACATTTTAATTGTTTCACGTAGAAAATGAGGTCTGAGGAGAATAGAATATACAAGGAGTACAATTCAAATACCCAATAAAATTTATCTTTTTCTAGCTCCAAACAAGCCTATCATCACACGCTCCATTTCACAAGACCATTAAATAAATTGAAATAACATGTTCGTATAAATTAATCTCTGTTGGCTGAACGCATTAGTTAATGAACAATTTAAAAAAACAAGATAGAATATAATCTCTCTAATATATCATCTTTAAAAAACAGATATGTTTAGAAAATTACATAATTCATTTTATTTATCCGTCGAATGGAGAAAACAATTTTGTTGAAAGTCTCGTTGAGGCGTCGACATGCATTTGTTTTCAGTCACGTTACAACTGGTAATAAATGAACAAGCAAGATGTCGCTTTTAAAAAGGCATGTTTCTGTTACTGGCTGCATCAATTGTATGTCTCTCTGGGAATATTGTGGTGGCGTTTTGCTTGTAGGTAGTTGTAACATATCACTTCTTGTTGGAGCTCTGATCCACCTCTCAGTAAGGGGCACATACAGGACAATCTGTATAGGTACTAGTTAAACATCATTTTTTCCAATGTAATCGACATAATTCATGTTGATAATTACGAACAAATTTGTGTGATTAGTTTTTCGGTGTTGTTGTTGTGTTCTTGAAGACGAATAATTGAATTGAAATTGAACAATGAAGGATTATCTAGCAATTTGTACCGAGTGCGTTATTCAGCAGTTGCCCCAAAATTATTCTTTATGGACTTTCTATGTAGGTTATTCGGAAATGTAAGATAGAATAGGTTGACAACGCTAGGAAAATTTCATTAGAAGATCATTATATCAGGGCTGAAAAAAAAGCCTAGATTGATAGTGATGATCCCACACCCAGCTGAACTCCATTCATCATTCAAGTTATATCAATAAAAATAACCCTTCAGGCCGGTGTTTTTTTGTTGCAGCACCTATTGGTGAAATATTAGTGAAAAAATGATTACAACTATTTAAAATCACAGTATCTTCCATGTAGTTTGAAGAACTCATTGCAATTGCTCAATGGAATTCAAAATATCACACTTTCGAGTAATATCAAATTGAGAAGAATGTAACTGTCAGTCTAGAAGAACTGAATAGACACTCAATCCTATAAAGCGTGCATTAGGAAATATCAGACTTGACGACTGCGTATTTGTCGCAGAATTATCTCCAATTGAAAAACATATTCAATTATTTGAATTGAAGGGGTTATATTTTTAGGAGTGATTAATTTTTGGGAAAAAAAGTTTTTGGCGTTCTACTACTCCATCTTGGGAAAAATATGGGAATCTTCCAAAGAAAGGAAGAAAGCAATCAATTTCTATGTGTAGGGTTATTTCTTTTGAAATTGATTGCTTTCTTCCTGTCTTCGAAAGGTTCCCACATTTTATGTATCAAGATGGAGTTAGGTTAGGTTGGCTTAGATTAGGTTGGCTTGGATTAGATCCAAAGTGAGTGGGTCTATTCGACCCTCCACCGCAACCCGCAAGAGTTTATTGTGTTGGAAAAGGAACATTTTATCGTATTCGAAGTGCACTATATAATAATAAATATTCAATATAACGTTTCGTGTCAACATTGCCACCATATTGATAAAACAATAAATTCACAATTTAAGGGTATATAACATTTTTATAGCGTTTCATTTCAAACCACCACCATTATCAGAGACAACAATCAAACAGAAACACTATTTAGTCATGAACTTTTGGGAAAAATGAAACCAATACGGAAAATTAAACCTACATGGCAATTTACAATAAATGCTCGAATTGACGACACCTTTGTTGAATGCACATAAGTTGTCGGTCCAGACAATTTCTGTGGCAATTTTCTACCATAATTGGTAAAATACTAATACATGCATCTCTTATTTTTTGTTTGGGATGGTCGATACTTGGTGTTAACCTTTATGTATTTAAAGGCTTAAGATCTGGGGATCGTGCTGGCCATTTAATTGGTCCATTGTTTCCAATCCAGTTTTTAGGGAATAATGCATCTATTGCTATTGCTGCATTATGGGGAGGAACGCCGTCCTATTGAAAATACTGTATTTCATGGCGGATCATCGTAAAAGAAAGGCCCAAGGATGTTTGTTCCCACAATTCCCAACCAAACATTTATTCCGAACCTTTCTTTTAAATCGGTTTCTATATGTGAATGTTCATTTGTGTTATTCCACCTGTAATGGATATTTCTGTTACACCCACCATCTGTAATGCACTGTTTGGAACCTTTGGTGTAGTGATGAATATTACTGGAGTTTTTTCCCAACACCAAACTGTTATTTTTAACACCTTGACACGTGTTTCGATCACCGAGTGATCATCTTCAAGAGGAAGAATAAACTGGAAAAACTGGCATGGCTAACCTTGTAGCCATGTACGCCTTAACCACTTCGCAAATCGTTCTCTCCCTCCGTAATCCCTTTCATTGAGGTAATGAACTTTGCGTATCCTGTAGTATTTATATTTATTCTTTTTCAAAATGGTTCTGGTGGATTTTATGGAAATCCCCATTTCGTGGGCAATTTCTCGTAAAGAATAATCTTCATTAGCATAAATTTTTTAACTGGCCAATCACTGTGTAAATTTTTATAAGGTAATATTTACTTACCCATAACATTTATTCGATTCCTCACACTTCTAGTAACCACACATTTTTTTGTTTTCTCTTTTTCAAATGTACCACAGTCCCTTAAATTTCTTTATAATCGTATAAACGTTTGGATGTTCAGAATACTACAATTCGTGTATAGCTCAGCATACATATTGCTTGCCAAAAGAGGATTTCTATTCGATTTTGCATATCAGTCCTTTCATCATTTGGATACATCTTTGATATGTTCATAAACGTCTGACAGTTCTCAACAGATATCAACAACGCATTCATTTTTCCTGCCATAGAAACCAATCAAAGCCTATGCGTTCAAGATGGTAAATGAATTGAAATGCTATTCCAAACTATACAACAATCGAATTTTGACCAAAAACTGATATTTTCGTTACTTCCAGGATTGACAAATATAAAAATATTGCGAATTTTAATTGATTAGGGAGAAATAAGCCTCGAAAGAAGGAATACGCTAATACGCCCCAACCAGGGATACCATAGCCGAATGGTACGGGAGGCAATAGAGATACAGAAACACACGGAGAATTTCAACAGAAAAGTAGAAACGGTGAACCTCAATCGAATGTGGAACCCCATTTTGAGGAATTCGAGATTAACGAACAGAATGACAACAGGCAGCAAGATTGTTAATGTTCCAGCTTCAAGTACAGGTACAAGTGCAGGTACAAATACAGGTACCAATACAACGGATTTCCTGACAAGGCATAAATACGCTTTACGAAGCCTAAAAGTTATTCATCCGACAGCAAGCCATGATGGTTAAACCTCTGAAGGAACCAGCCACTCGCGCCAGCGAAACTTCAGGAAGAAATTCGAAAAATCCACGGCTTTCAAACTCGAAAAACAGTGACAATGAAAACCTCAGCCGCGAAAGTCCAAACCATTTTGTCATGGATATTTTTGCCTCGAAAAAGTGAGCCTCGAAGTAGTCTGCAGTAATCTAGGACGAGGATTTGAGCACCTTGGGGAAGATTGACCCATCAGAAACGGTGCGTGGGATGGCGGAAAAACTGGGTCATAGCTCCCATGCGGTTTTTGATGGTTTGAAAGGTATTGGAAAGGCTAAAAAGTGAGTGCCCCACGACTTGAATGATCGATAGAAATTGTCACGTTTCGAGGTCTGTTCTTTTTCGCTTTTGCGCAACCAAAACGATCCTCTTTTGAATCAAATCGTCACGTGTGATGAAAAGTGGATCTTCTACGACAATAGGAGACGTTCAGTACAGGGCTAGACATTGATGTGTTTAGAAAATCCACCAAAACAAGATCATGGTCGTCAGCGGCTGATGTGATTCATTTTAACTTTCTGTAACCGGATCAAACCATCACACACTCGTCCGCAAATCACTCTTGGAAAATTCAACGAATTGAGCGTTGAAGTTCTGTCTCACACACCATACTCCTCAGACCTCTCGCCAATCGACTGCCATCTTTTCAAGCACTTCGAAAACTTTCTTACCGGTAGATCGTTCCCCAATCAGGACCAGGCAATAATGGCCTTCATCGACTTCATCGAAACCCGACCAAATAATTTTCATGCTGATGAAATTGATCGACTTGGTTACGTTGGCGAAAGGTCATTGATTCGAATGGCGCTTGTTTCGATTGAATTGAATGAGTATTGAATGAGATATTACAGTTTGAAGACTCATTAAAATGGACAAAACCCACGTGAGTCTTACTATCTTCATTCGAGTTTGAAGGCCGTGGTAGTTTGGAACTGCATCCTAACGTTTAGCCAGCACGAGTGGCAGAGGTTTATTCATCTTGATGATTCACCGATTACTGGTAAATTCCAGTTCGTATGTTGTATATATGTTGACTCAGGCAGTCCGCACTTCGGCTATTGATCGAAGTGTTACTAACTCTTAATGACGTATCTATTCCCGGCGTACGAGGTCGGAATACAACTTCCCAATTGATCCGGGTTGTTCACGGGGTAAAGGCATCCTTCAACCAGGGGAGGAATGCAGTTATGGTCTTGTTAGACATCAAAAAAGCTTTCGATAGAGTTTGGATAGAGATAATTGTCGCCAAGATGTGGTTGGCAGGCATGCCTTTATTTGTGATTCGGATTCTTCAATCCTACCTGAGCAGCCAAACTTTTCGTGTGAGAGTGGACCAAACCACATCTACGAATCATTCAATAAAAGCAGGTGTCCCGCAAGGGTCCTGCTTTTCACCGCATTTGTACTCTCTATACATGCACGATGTTTCCGAGAACGAATGTGCGTACATACGCAGATGACACTGCGATATACGCACATTCGTTCTCGAGCGAGGTGGCAAAGCAACAGCTTCAGATCCACCTCGACAGGTTGGTCGTGCCATACTTCGAGCATAACAAAATCGAGATTAACCCTAATAAAACAGAACTCGTCAACTTCACGAAGAGAACGTGAAGATCTTCGGGAAGTTGCTAGTAAAGGGAAATTGCGTTGACGAGCAGAGGAGCGCACGATATCTGGGAGTTATCCTGGAAAAGTCCGCTGATGAGGGACACCACGGTGCTTATTTATGAAATGTTAGATACCTTCCATGAACGGCGCGAATGCGATCGCGCTTAGTTCATGGAATAGCTGGTTAAGATAATTCACGTATTCTCGTGACATCAGAATCACTTTTACCTGGTTTTATCATGAACTTTCTCCAGGGGGAAAATTCTGTAACACCCACTAAGTACACTTAGTTATGAGGTATCGAAATCGTAATATATCGATAAATCTCGCGTAAGCCTCGGTAGGAAGCGGAAAGTTTTAGACTGAATGCTAAAATGAGGCTCTGTTGGGCAGAGAGCCACCCGTTAACACCAGCGGGGGTCGTGGGTTTATGAGGTGGCGTTTCACCCTGTGGCCGTCCTGGGGCTCTATATTGAAGTCTCATCCTGCTGATCCTCCCCTTTCTTATACCAATCCTTTCCTTGTCCCCACCCACTCCTGTTTGTGGGAGAGATATAAATATTATTTCTATACTCTGTACATGTATTATAGAGAAATAGACAATGAAAAATTTTTTGTGTTTCGATTTTTGATTTTTTTATTCCCGCCGTACCTACCTGTTGACGGGTTAGAATGCAGTTCCAATTTACGACGGCTTTCAAACCCGAATGAAGATAGTAATATTGAAAAGCTCGGCGGCGAAAGCCTCAACCAATTTATCCCACGTATTTAGTTGTATTCGGACTGGAATAAAAGTTTCGAATTATTTCTTAGAATACTCATAGCCTTCCTAAGGTATTTGAAATTTCTCAATTCCAGTTGGCTCACTGGTATTGAATTCATTCGCGTTATATTTTTATTTTATTTACTGACATGAGTTATCCTGATATTTTCTGAAGATATAAGATATAATTGAAGTACCTATCCCGAATCTTGTCATTTGCACTGACCTCATCCATCTTATCTATTCTACTGAACAATATTGCCAACAACTAGTTGTAGAACACTGAAACTGTCAAAGTAATACCTTTCAATAACAAAACTTTCCTAACCACTTCCAACTTAGTCAATATAGCTTGATACCCTTGCTAGCGGGGAATCAATATTGGAAACATTGTTGAAATGACTGTTGAGGTGTTTCAGCGAGCCGATACTTAAGGATGAAAATTGGAGATTCATCAGGACAACAAGAAATTTTCAACTGATTCAATGGCTCTTTGAGTTCAATTTCTGTAATCCATTTTTCAGTAGAATGTGCATATGACGATTATTCAGGTTTGAGAAATAACTACTAGTTTATACGAAATCGGGTCTGAGTGTATCCATCAAGAATGTCCTCCATATACATTTCAAGACTCGAATCAATAGATGCCCAAATCCTAGAAGACCTCCAAATAGAACTGTATATTGTTCAAGACCGTTTCGCAACTGAATTACAGATAAAACTATAATTATCTATTTTTTGAAAGTAATCACAAAATGTTCCTTTGGATGAATTATAACTTTATTTTCCTATCAAACAAACTGAACATACCTGTGAAAACATCAGCATATTTTTTCCTACCTCTTTAAATGGTTTGTTCGGTTGACGGATTAGAAAAGCCATTGTTTTTCAACGTCGCGGGATTTACCAATTCGGATTATTACATTATAGAAAAATAACAAAACAGCTTCGATTTTAATGATTTCTTAACTTTTTTTCATTATGTTTGAAATCAGAAATTAGTGAGAGATTTGTTGATATTGATTGAACGAAATGTTTGCTTGTTGCGTAGAAAAAAAAATTTTCATTCAATACCCATTGGAAACTTAACATATATTTATGGCTATTATAGATAGATAGATTGCACTTCATTTTCAATCTCAATTACAGAAAATGTTAGAGAAAATATACTGAAAAAAATAACATTCAATTCAATCAAATTCACATATTACATATTCAATTGATAAATTACAAATGATATAAATAATATAAATGAAATAATATAATTAGATTATACATTAAACATTGAGTTTGATGTAAAAGTTTGAAAATGTCCTTATAAGACCAAACTGCAGTAACGTTGGTTACAAATAAGAGTGGTAAAAAACATAGAAAGTTTCAATCATCTTTTCTTCATTATGATTTCCTACCACGTAGTAACGGCTACATCCATCAATTTACATTCTACTACAATGTATACATATCTCTAGAAGATGTATATGGTTAGAATTGTGTAACTTGTAGGTCAATTTCTACATGCTTTGTTTGTTTCATTTAAAAAAATAGTGTTCATTTGATTAATGTGTGACTGATGTTCGATACAATGTACCTATTGGGATTGTTTCATTTCATAACCTAAATAATTTCATTTATATCAACTAAATGTGATTTCAATGTGATATCTTTATACAATTTTTCTAGTGCTTTGTTCATACTGAAAGAAACTTTATTTTTATATTTCACTCATTATAATCTATTGTCTATCAATATGATATAATTTCACTAGTTCGAACTTCCATTGTCTACTATATAAAATGATTTGAAATCCTCGAAACAACTAAAAAAGAAGTATTAAAAATGAATAGCTGAATATACGATATAACCCACGCACAGGTTTATCCTTCTGTGGGAACTATATTTATTTGTCAATAACTAAGATTATTGTATATTTCAAATTGAATGGCAGATACATACTATATATTATTAGACAATTTTTTTAAGAATTGCTACATTTTCATTGATATTTCACATATTTTTCAAAAAATGTGAATAAGCTTTCTATGTTATTATTTTGGTAGACTACCAATAATATTCCTCAAGAATAAACAGTAAATCTGGACATACCGCGCGCTTTGAAAACAATAACTTTGAAAAAATCGTTCAAAAATATATATTACAAAATATAGTCAACTGAAATATTATTGATGGAGAACGATCTCAAAAACTGACTCAGATCAACTCATTTCATATCAGTTACTTCGATTAGCAGTGGCTGAATTTTGAAATTCGCACGCAAACAATACGCACGCACGCAAACAATTTTCATATGAAAAATTATCCTTTCTTCAAAAACAGTTTTTCCCACATTGATATCTAATACTGAGATCAGTTTCGCATTGGTCATCTCAACATGCATAATGAATGTCCTACTCACCCTCGCAATCACTTTTATCATGCTAACAGCTTCATAATAATTCTATATTTATCATTTCACAACCTCAAATCTCTGGAATCAAAAAGTTCATTGAAAAACTGCGACATTTCAGCAGTTACTGAAGGCCAACAAACTACCATCGATTCCCTTTGTTTCAAAATCGGGAATTCGTTTCAAATAATTCGTCAGCCATTCCAACATCAAAGCAAACATTTCTTTTATGCGAAGTGAGTGATTTATAAACGAAAATTCTGCGCCACCACATAAATCAAGGCATGTCATGCAAGCGGCAACTTGTCCTGATTTCAATATAAATATTCGTGAAAGGGTCAATCGGAGAAGTTTGAAAGGAACCGGGAACATTGTGAGTTCGAACCATTATTGGGGGCATCCAGTGAAAGAAGCTTTCCTTTTGTTCGCGTAGCAGGTACAAAGTGAAGTTTCCAATCCGCGATTAATCACTATAATTCTAGGTTTTCCGCGAAGCTTTGTCTGTTTTCTACTCAGTTTAGGATTTGAAGTTTTCAACTTGATAATCTGCTCCTTCTAAGGATTAGTTTTCGTCTTCATACAAAAAATGTAGTGAAATTGTGAAGAAAACATAAAGCAATTGATTTCGAAATGGACTCTTCAGAAAGATTTTCAGATCATGGATAGAAGAAGTTACAAACTGGAAGAAAAAGCCCGAGTTAAACAACTAATTAACGATAATGGAGGTGACTTACTGTCATCGTCTCTTTTGTCGATTTGAAGTCGTGATCTTGTGAGAGAAATGCGTCTAATTTCGTCATCAAAAGTTGAAAGAGATACTGATAAGTCATTTAAGTCAAGTGAAAATTCAAGAACTTCAGGGATGCTAGATCTCCCATTTTAGTGAACTTCATGTTGCGTTGAGGGCGACTTTCAATTTCAAAAGGATACTTTGGATTACAAACCGAATGTGTTGAAGTGATTTTCCTTGTAATTTGATATTTCATTTCTTTCATGTAGTTCGGTATTTATTTGAAAGTAATTGTTTCAAAGGGGTTTTTTCTAAAAGCAATATGTATGTGAAAAAATTTCATACATGATCCGCACATCTACGTAGGTGGGAAGCCAAAATGCTATTTTTCTTGAAAACTGATTTCTCATGGAGTATATTTCCTATTCAATTCAAATTTATATGCGTTTTCTAGTTTGGAGAATATTTTATTAGGAAATATTAGAACTTCTGATCTGAGGTAATGAAAACACATCACATCAGAACCATATCACTGTTGTCTTAACAGGCGTTTCTTTAACCAAGTTATCATCATCAGAAGATTGTGAAACAGAGTCTAACAATTAAGCTAGGCATTTTATCTTCATTTTCTTTTCTGGTAATGGGGGTGATCAGGTGAATCCCTGTTATTAGAAATACTAGGAATTTCCAGTATTTTCAATACTATTAATAAGTAATAGATAGCCTACCACGAGAGGTCATCATTCAATGCCATGATACTCGAAGTGAAGGGCAGAAAAGTTCAAAACACCCTGTGGAAGATGTATGATATACCTCACTGACGATGGTGTGTATAGTGTGTTTCAGGAATTTAGTGTTTTGGTCATTCAAATAATTACATTTCAATAAATTTCGATAAACAAGTACCCAGAAATTGGTAACTTTGCCACGATTCAACCTATTGTCTAGCTGTCACCGTTTATGAAACTCATGTTCACAGGCTTGAATTTGATTAGTTTCCGTATATTTCGATTTCAATCAATATATTTGTATACCTATCAATTTTAATAAAATTAAGGAATTTCACGATCTTCCGATCGTGAGTCGGACGCACTACCACCGCGGCCAATTCCACAATAGGTTGTATAATCCAAACACTTTTCTCTATGCCAAATCATCTACTTCGCAGGATGATGATGATCACATGATTATTGGTCTTCAAAATAAAATATTATTTCCGCCAATTACACTTCTAACATAGACAAATCATGAGATTTTGAAATTTTGTAGAGATTAAGAAAACAAAATATCGTTTGACACTTCATTTTCCTGAAACTTTGCACCGCCACCTTGTGTCAATGGTTCTTTTGGATATCAAATAACGTTGATTGCTTGTGGTGCACTGTTTGAAACTTTCGGTGTAGTAATGAATATTATTGGAATTCTATCCCAACACCAAACCGCTTTTCTTTGACACTTCGACACGTGTTTTAATCACGAAATGATCATCTTCAAGAGAAAGATCAAACTAAATCTACATAAAATATAGTTTTGACAACAGTTTTATGTTAGCTATTGGATCTCCTACCTACCAAATAGCAAAATGACTCTGTTCGGTCTCAAAATTTTACTATCGAAATTATTATTTACTCAAGTGAATTGTGAGTGCCAGCTCTAAAATTTGTACAACAAAGCAGATTGTTCTGTGGCATTATTTTCATTGTATGTATTGCTAAATAATCTTGTTTAAGTTATTTCGTTTTTTGTATTATTCTCAAGGGTCTCCCAATCGGGGTTTTCCAGTTGGTCTTCTAATGTAAGGGTCTTTTCTAATCCACTTATCCTCATGAAATTCAATATTCTCGAATATCCTTACCTAAGTAACCCGTATATTTAGGCCTTTTTCCACGCAAATATTGTAAGCTAGAAATAGCTAGATTTTCAATTCCTCAATTGTTCCTTGTGTCTCTTATATTTGAACTTACCCGCTATCATGATCGTTCCTACCTATGTTAATCCGAGCCTCCCCACAATGACCAAGTTGAATCTCTTCTCCAACTACCGATGTGAAACATTGCATTTTGTAAAATTATCTCATTACGTTTCAAACCTTCTAAGAGTATAGTTAGAATAAATCTTGTGTTGTCTACAGTACATCTAGCTTGTTATTTTTCTTATCCTATCTTTCCACAAGAGTTATTTTAATTCTTGTGTGCAATCGTGGGTCAAAACAGACTCACCAATGAATTTGAAAGCTCGCCTATTGTGGTACCAAGTTTCAGTATCAAAAACTCTTCAGAGTTCATACAATATACAAAAAATATCGTTCTACGTGAGATTTTAGTTTCCTTCGATGTTAGTTCTTCATTTCCTAGAGTCCCACAGGCCTTATTACCATACCTCAGGGAATCACTAGAGAAAAATAATTTCAATAATAACAAAATTGATGAATATGATCCTTTCACTAACTTGTGTATAAAACAAAACCGTTTCTAGGTAGAAAGTTGCTTTTATGAACAACAGAAGGGAACGGCTATAGCTAACCTCTTGTCCCCCTTCCTGGCTAAACTGTTCATGAGCCAATTCGAAATGGGAACCAAAAAAACATATAAGGAAAACTAAGCACACCTAAAATATGAAAGAACAGAAAAATCAGCATGTTTTGCAACAAATCCATTCCATGAAACAAGTTAAAAACAACACGCATCATCTTGGCTTAGATATCAGAAATAAGTCAACATAATATGTTACTGAAACAACGATAGACCACAACCTGATAATTTATTATATAGCTTGTTGAAATAATATGTTTAGTTATCAGATTTACCTGACTAGTAGATAGGGCAATATTGTGAAATTAATTTTAAGACATTTGAAACCCAGATACCTAGCAGATGTATCTATGGTATAAATAAGGCAACACTTTATGTAGATTCAGTTCAATTTTCCTCTTGAAGATGATTACTTGATGATTGAAACACGTGTCGAGGTGTTAAAAATAACGTTTTGGTGTTGGAATAGAACTCCAGTATTATTCAATGTTGTTTACTGACAAAACTCCAAATACCTCCATCGTTGACTGAATGAATAAACGAAACTGAAAATCGATGGATTAAAACTTTCCCAACAACCCGCCACAATCGATGCGATAGAGTTTGGTCGGTATAAAAAAGGTTTTTCGATAATATTATCATCACTATCTGATAACTTCTATTGAATTAGCGGCCGAATGTGGGCCGTCTGTGGCCCATATTCGGATGCGAAATATTGTCGACGCGATAATTAAAGTCCGCCTCATCACAATTCCAGCAATCTGCCGGCACATACAGAATAATCGTGCTCCTACAGATTAATGCAGATTGCGGAGTATCTGATAAAATAATCATCGTTCGCGCTTTCAAAGTTTTTATGGGCAGTTAAATGGTGCATCAGATGGACATGCCAGCGGTTTTTGAGGTTTGGATTACCAGCGGTTGTAAACGGGGTGTGAAGGAGTAATGATTCATTTTTCGTAATATTAATAATAATGGTATACTAGATTGAAGTGTTCATCTATTTCGAACCTTCGTAAGAGTTTGGGGCTTCCGTCAAAGGTTGAGTCATGTTTGAAGATAATCAGTATTAATATTAGATTGACTGGTGCCTCAAGTATACAGTCAGGTATACTAAAGGTATACAGTCAATCATCACCTGTTAAAAGTTCCATTTTCAGATGATCTAACAATAAGCTTTTCTCGGACTGGTTACTAGTGATATTAGGAAACACTAGTTGAAGTTCCAAAAATTCACAAACATTTTTGCTACCTCTTGAACATTTACTACAAAGTGAACAAGTGAGGATTTTTCCAGCGAAAGATTCACAAACACAAGACGAGATAGACTGTACGGAATCATTCAATCCAGAGTGGTCAGAAGTATCGATTCTGCTATTGTTTTGCTCACGTAGAGTATTAAACAAGAACCCCAAGAATTCGGAACAATCCTCTTGTTGTCCTGACGAGTATCTAGTAGATTTCACAGACTCCAGGAAATCGGTTGGTAGAAAAGACGACACATTCTTACGAAACTGCAGCTGCATGAACAGGTGTTTCAGCTTGATGAATAGGTAGGAAACATTCTTGTTCTCGTTCATCATTTAAACCTCGTTCTTGGAATTCCTCGTCATGAACACTTGAAAAATACTATTCATGTAGCAAGTGTTTCCTAAATTATCTAATCCAATTTTCTTCTCATTCAGGACAACTCTCTACTGATTCGTAAGGTAGGACATGTTTGACAGAATCTGCATAAGAACCATTTCTTGAGCTACAATCGATCCTTCCAAGTGATGAATGGTTTCGTGGAGGGATCGATTCGGCTCTTGCTTCATGAAGCTCTTCCACTGAAAAGGAACCAGAACCACGAGGACTGCAACTCATATTTGATTATTCGTGTAAGTTTATTCATATATTTCAAATGTTCATTGAAATTTATTTTTATACTATCATCATGTTGTACTGACGATAAATTTTATCATTCAAAATTCTAGGATTACTTCAAGGAAGAATCATTTGATTTAACTCAATATTTAGAATAATTAGATTTTTCCGGACTTCAATAATTATTATTTCAATCTATTATTGATTTAATAATTCATTTCAACTCTTATTACAAATTGAATAATAATGTGAATATTCCTTTCAGTTTATGATGTTAATAAATGATACATCCTGTCGACTAACCTCAAATTTTACAATCGTACTCAAAGTACTAAGTAATAACCACTTTCATAACTCATAATCATAGTAAATTATCTTCAAATTAATACATTGTTAGTAGATATCACTCACCACGATATATTATTTGAAAAAATATATATTTCAGGGACTTTCTCTTCGATTGTGACGATAACGACCGTCCTCAAAGATGGCGCGTGGATGTCGTGGTCAGAGTGGAGTCCAAAAGTGAGGTGTTTTCAAAAATTAGGTCAATTTCGAATAAATATTGAAATGAAAGACTGGTGGTCCCCTACGCCAGTATCCAGGCTGGTTATCGACGAGGTAGTCAGTGCGACAATAGATGTGTAATTTGTGAAAATCATATTGAGAGGACTGGCGGCCCCCTAATTGAAAAATTAGGTGTTTCAATGAAAGAAAAAGTGAATGAGAAAACTCAGTTTCACCCTAGTGGCAAGACAGCTGCGCCTGCGGACGAAGCCTCTGTTCACGATGAATAGGAGGAGTCTGGCCAAATGCGCTCGACTGAGAAGCAACGGCCACTAAAATGAAAGAAGAGGAAGCTAACTGCAGGGAGTCGTTTTTTCATGGCGGTGTGCACACGCATCGAAAAAAGTTACTCTCATCATTTGATGCTCAAAAATGATTTAAACATCACTATCTCGAAGTTCAAAGAGTCGAATCCATACGAAAGAACTTATTTTCAATTGTTTTAGGAAAATATGTATTTGGTTGTGTTTTGTCCGGTAAAATGTCATGTGTTTTTGTAGCTCCATATCTCAATAAATATTTATTCTTCTGTGTCGTAATGTATACTGATTGATAAAGAATTTAGTTTTTTTAAGGGCAAAACATAAGCACTACAGAAAAAACCTTGAGGCGCTGTAAGAACGGTGCCTGTGCGGAAGTAGTGATTCACACTAAATTAGAATCGCTATAGATTAAATCCATTCGAAAAAACATTCTCAGGAAGTTTATTCTACATAAACGCACTTCTCCAAATGAAAGAGTTCCTAAACAGTGAACTTCGAGGTGTACTGAGTTGAACCTCGAAACGATGAGCAGCCACAGTCCGTCACATATTTCTGATATGTACCGTTCTTGTTGAAATCAAATGTGCCAAGTTACTTGAACTCTTTCCCGTCTTCGACGTTTCAGACTATCAAGGTTGCAAGTGATGTCCATGTCTCCAATCAGGCGAAGGGCTCTTTTCTGGGTGGAATCCAGCAGCTTCAGGGTATGCTATACATTGATGATGTATATTTTTTCCAAATTTTATATTTCTGCCTCTTTTCTGCTCATCACTATACATATGATATTTGCCAATGATACTGGTAACTAAGGCACTGTTTGACGGTTGTTTACAATATTTCGTTCCTCAAAGATTAGCCCTAAAGTGGTCGACCTATAGTAATTCAGAATGAGAGTTTCAGGATCCTGGTGGAGACTGACCTATCACAAACCGTGCATGGGATGGCGGAAGAACTGGACATCTGTTTTCATGCGGTTTTTTGATAGTTTCGAACCTATTGGAAAGGTCAAAATCATTATTGTAACTGAGCGCATTCGCCGTCTCTAACGCGCATCTAGTAAGCAGCACCATATCAAAATTCAGAAAGCCTATCTTACATTTGGAAAGCTGTATATATTTCAAAGATTTATTCCTGAAGAATGAGGACCGCTTTCACTGCGGAAAATGAAACGAAACGACCCAGTAACAAATCCTTGCTACCCCAATATACCACTGACAAATTAGCACCGAGTTCAGGAATAGTTGAAACTAATGAGTTTAATGCTGGCAAGACAGCGGACGTGCTCACTTTACGAAACGCAGTCTTGCTGCCTTAGCGAAGCAGGACGCATTGTAGGATCTCACCTCCGAGCTATGTATGCGATGTACGTGTGTGTTAATGCCGCTTGAGAGGAAACTTTTTTCGCTCATTTTCAAGTTTGTTGTTGAAGTGCTTGGAATGCAACTGGGGATCTTTTTCCGGAAACTGTTATCGACACATCGAATGGAGGCAGCAGGTCATCGGGACATTTTATCGAGGAAATGAATAATATTGTATTCAATAATTGGTTTGTCTCCTTTGGAAATCTAAATTATCAGCAAGAAACATTAGGTGTATCTTAAGAAAATACTTTCCCCACACAGAAAAAAAAACTGTCCTCAACGTGCGTTTCGTGAAACAAGTTATTAACATCAGGAAATGACGTTGACCTATTAAATCAGTTGTATATTGTTCTCGATCATAGTAGAGATTCCACTAAAATTGCAAAAATAGATGTCCCTCAAACCATATAGATATCCCTGAAACCA
>NW_019294601.1:0-23657 GCF_000500325.1 Leptinotarsa decemlineata | reverse complement strand
CAAATAAAAGTGGTAAAAAACATAGAAAGTTTCATTTCTCTTTTCTTCATTATGATTTCCTACCACGTAGTAACGGCTACATCCATCAATTTATTAAAAAATTAATATGTGTTAGGGAATGATCACTGATATCTTTCACTTTTTAATGTAGGGAAATAATTCTGAATGAATTGGACAAGAAATAACAAAAAAATACAACAATGCTGCATAACAACTTTTCCAGAAAACTTGTATTACTAGCATTATACCCGGGACAAACTTTAAAAAATAAGACATTTTTAATTTGTTGCTGTTTAAAAAGATAGCACGCCATTTTTTGTTCTATTAGGGATTTCAATTGATCATCACTATAGGTAATACCACTAAATTGTTACAACTCTTCTTACAGAAAAAAATCTGTTTTAAAACCTGTTTTTCCATTAACCAGCTGTCGCACCCCTACGAACGACAACCCTCAGAAGTCGAAACTTCTTCCACAAGTTTAGTATTATAACATTGTTTCTTTTTCAAGAGGTTTGATAACAATAGAAGAAGTTGGTTTTCAACTATTAATTTTGGTTTTAATAGCATCAGTTGTAAAAAATCCTTCTTTAAGGTGAATGTAAGCTTGGTCAATGTGATAAATATATAAACAAAATAAGCACTGCCTTTAATTTTCAATATTTGATTCATAATTTCATTTCATCAAGTTTCAGATACTTAACAGTATTCAAATTATTCCACTGTTTAGCATCTAATTTCAATAGCTCATGCACCATATTTGTTGAACAATTTTGAGTAAGCCATACTATGGCGAGTGGTGATCCAAGTATGGCCCTAGAAATCACCTTCAATTGTTTGCTAATCATATTTCCAAAATTAAGTGGATTCAACGGATGAAGGAACTCTTTAGACACTTCAACCTATTTATTTGAAATGTTTCCAAGCACTTCTAGGGATCAGTTTATCAATGAAAGGGTAGCTTGCTACCAAAATGAACCAGCAAACTAATTATAATGGTAATGAAATTTAGGTGCTTTTCTTGAATAAGTGAGTACTGCAGTTGGTTTACAAATGAGCGACTCATTGAAGAATCCTAGTTTTGGTAACTCCTCTGCGAATATACCAACACTGAATGTGAAAATAATTATGATTAAATTGAATCTGATATTATGAGAAATGCCAGCTTCTAAGAAGGAAAGATAAAAAATAAAAAGTCTAATACAGTAGCAGATCAGCTTCATGCGGTGGAGCGGTGGCATGCATTGCTCGAGAATGCGTCAAGGCAGACGTATAGCTAGGTGGGGGAGTATCAGGGGGATAAGACGACCCTTGGCTACGTTGAAGAGTCCTTGCTGCTATTGCTTGGCTGGCCTGAGGCGGGGGTAGGTATGGATCGGTCTCGTTCACTTGATGATAATCTTTCCTGAAAGTAAAATTAATATACAATGATAATAATAATATTTTCATTGGAAAATGAACAATGTATACAGCAAAAGCCAAATTTTCAAATGGTCCATTTTCAGTTCTATTTATCAGGAGAAAAATTTGGTACTTTATTTCAACAATGATTTGAATCACAAATAAAATACACTAATTACAGTTACAGTTATGGTTGAAAAGTAAATGAAGTTAAGGAGAACTTTGATAATATTCGTGTTACAACAGCAAGATTACAATTTTTGTATATGTCAAATTTGGCAAAGAATTCCTTGCAAGCAGGTTTAGGATATATTTCAAAATTCTTGTTTTAGTATTGATTAATTTTTGTGAGTATACTGTTGTAAGTGTAAAATATGAAATCGATGACTGTACACGCACATAATAGTATATTCTGAGACTACAAATAGAGACTTGTTTTCTTAAACATCATATCAAACCAAGAGAGTGGTTCAACTTCTATTTGGTAAATCATTTATATCGTTTGTTCGAAAGTAATACAGAACTACCTTTTTGAAGCACATCAACATCGTAAAACCTTCACCTTCAAAATGGAGAAGTAAATCCACAACGAATTGCCATTATTGAACATTTTGGTGAAGAGGACGAACACTAAGTGGGAAACATCTGTATAACGAAAACCCACTCACAAGGGACAGTACCTGAATCACGAATCCAAACATCATCAATCTACCAAAAGAGGGATCATCTAGACTCTAGGAAATCGTGCCTTTCGGGCTCTGTAATGCGGGCTCGAGAAGGAACTAGGAATCATCAAAAAAGATCTTCAACGGAATGGTTACTCCAAAGAAATGGTGAAACAGATTTTGTCTAGAAGACAGCAAGAGCGTCATAAGAAAGAGAAGCCGCCACAACCAGTGCTTGCACTTGCCTACGTCGGAGGACTGTCGGAAAGGATAAGAAGAATTGTGTCTAAGTACAACGTCAGAATTAGCTTCAGATCCGAAAACACCATCCGTAGCAGCATCACGAAAACCAAGCCACCAAACGCGGACTGCGATTCCAAGAATTGCATTTACCGGATACCATGTGAGTGCGGCAAATCACATATCAGTGAAACTGAAAGGCCATTGAAAGTCCGCATTGCCAAACACAAAAGAAACACAGCGAGTAGAAACCAACGCATCGATAATAGCAGATCTATTCATCATAACATCAAGTGGTCTCAAGCTGAGATCATCCACAGGGAGAAATACTGGTTTAAAAGGAAGTTCAAAGAAGCTGCCTATATCTTCTCCAACGACGCATTCAGCCAAGCTAGCGTAGAGATATGCAACATTTGGTACCCTTTAATCAGGCGAAAAACGGTCAACTCCCGCAAAACCGGTGAAGCGGAGAGATGTGAAAGGGGATAGGTGAAAGCTTTCGAATGACCTATAAATAATCATCTCTCATAGGAATAGTCTAGTTATATCCCGAAGACGATTGTGGATACTAACAATCGAAACGCCGTGAAGTAACTTGGTTTAAAATCATTTTTAATTGTTCAATTTTTAATTTTTTTGCTTATTTTAATTTTATTGTAATTTCATTTTACATTTCATTGCTTGATATAATTGTGATTTTTAGCTATTCATTTTAATTTTTGTTTTATTTGTTCTTTCAGAGATTTCAAATCATGTTATATCATATTAGACAATGGAAGACAAAGTTAATATGATTATGCAAGTAAATTTGACCAAACTCTAAATTATATTTCCTCCATAAAACCCACCAAAATCGATGCCTGATATCCTTACCATTAGGTAATAATGAATTCTTTGTATAGTGAAATTCCACAATAGCAGGCAGTAAATTCTCAGAAATGTAATTAAATTAAAACGAAAACATTGCTGTCAGGTCGTGATTCTATATATTGTATCATATATCATATAGGTAATTATATCAGTATAATTAGTATAATTTCTGTACGCCACTGCAAGAGACAAATTAAGACAAAAACGTCAGTCATTTCTGAGAATTTAGTGCCTAGTATTTTGGTGTTATAACATTTTCAAATGTTTTCTATATTCTATGGACAATTCCATGAATGAAATCGGATACTCACTTTTTCCTTATATAAATCCATGTATGTGAATCGACCCAAACAAGAGCCGTCAGCAGCAATCCAGCCAGCACAGCAGACACTAGCATCAAAGTCAGTCCAAGCAAGCCAACATTACAAAGGGCCCTCGCGCCCCTCAAATAGTGCATGTGCAGCGTCCTACAGTCCACCAGGGCCGTCAGTGAATTGATAAACTTTTCGGCAGCATTAATATCGTTTCTCAATGAGCTGAACTTCGTTTCCAAACCCTTCTTCGGGTACAAGTACTCAGCCGGTTTGATCATGTTACCCAAGTTGACGCGCATATTATCCACAGTAGTCTTGGCCTCTCTCAATCTCTGTGTGAACGGATTCGCTCTAGCTCTTTCGCAGTTCGTGTAGTACTTCAGTATCTCTTTGGACAGATCCGAGCTGGCTTGATCTTCGACGAATTTGTCAGGTGCCATGCACAAATCGCCCAACGCGACGCCCGAAGCTAAATATACGCTGGCCATCAGGAAGGAGGCTATGACTGCTAAAAGTCCGCAAACTGAGAAAGCTATCAGGGCACAACGATTGTGACGGGCAACGCCAACGAGAAGGATCACACACAGAATGAGGAGAATGCTGAGGACCGCCATGGTAAAGGGCCATCGTACTGATTCGATTTTCTCGCCAAAAACGATCGTTGATGTTAAGTTCAGGCCGACCAGAGGTTGGCGAATGTCTTTTGCGTAATTTGCCGTCAGGTTTCGATTATCTGCGGAAAAAACAAACTTTTATTCATCGTACATCATTAGGTACATAATGTACTTCGAAAGAAAATATGTATTTGAACTCAACAGTTACTACGAATATAATTTGAACTTGATAATTTATCTCTTCAACTCACTGAGAAAAACTCCTTTCCATACGTATGAAATGTAGTTAGGTTAGGTTGGGTCCAAAGTGAGTGGGTCTATTGGACCGCAACCTGCAAGGGTTCGACTTCCTAACGTAGCCGATTAGTTTGTATGGTGAGTGGTCTTTCAGGTCAGATGGTAAGAGTACGGCTCTGCCGAACTCTAAAAACCTGATTCGGTCCGCAGCGGGGCAGGCACAAAGTATATGCTCTGCTGTTTAATCATCTTCCAACCAGAGGCAACACACACTGTCTTCCGACGGTCCGAGTCTCTGCATATGATGATTCAGACGACAGTGATCTGTGAGGAGGCCTGTTAGTTAAATATCGTAGACATCCCAACTGTTTGGTTTCAAGCTTCGAAGGGTAAGTGCACGCCTTGGAGTGAGCCAATCCTGGAAGATTTTGCGAGAAGTCTTCAAATCTTCTTGCCTTCCAGGTGTTCAATGTATGTTTGGCAAAACCTAAAGTGATGCCAATCACAGGTTCTGGTCCGATGAAGCCACTTGCAGTACCCTCCTTTGCAAGCTTTGCAAGGGAGTCAGCAGTATCATTACTTTCCAGCCCAGTGTGGCGAGAAATCCAGACCAGATACAATTTGTTAAGTTTCCTATTGAGGAGAGTCGTTTTTGGCAATTTGCTACCAATTTAGACGTTGCTCGGTAGGAGCCAAGAGCTTCCAAAGCTGCTTGACTATCCGATAATTTTTTATTGACTTGTGTGTGAGGTTGGATTCTACCAATATATCCGCACACAACTCAATAGCATACATTTTCGTTTGAAATACAGTCGCATAGGACCCTAGGCAGGTTGATATCTCTTTCCTGGGTCTGCAACTGAAAACAACTGCACCAGAGGTAAATGTGTTTTTCATCCATCTGTGAACCAACAACTAACTGCTCTTCAAAGTAAGATGATAATTGAAAACAATTTTAACCACACAGAAGGTCAAGGCGAGTTACATTTTAGGGTTTTGGATGCAACTACTCACTATTCGCCTTCAATATACTAGAGTTTGAACCAGAATATATCAGTTGTAAAAACATATAGTCCTTGACAATCATACCTATCAACTTGAAAACAATTCTACAAGTTGGTATACAACAATAGTTTGTGCACATGTATGCACTTCAATGTATCTGTATTTCTATGCCAGGTACGTGTTTAAGAATATTTTTAATGTGATCTTGGAATATTGTAGTCAGCTTTGTACAACACCCTGTCTCCGAATTCGGTCGACAAAGTCCGAAATATAAACTGGAAAATAATCAGGGTAAAGTAAAAGTACTTGTTTCGGAACATACTGCACTACTCTGGGGTATAACAAGGTTCTAATCTTGGACCTACTTTATTTTTATTAATGACTTGGCAACCTCTTTGAATATTCTTAGCCTACTATTTGCAGACGTCCTGAAATTATATTATAAAATCGACGGCATTACTGACTGCCAACGTGTACAACATGAATTAGATGTAATCAAACTTTGGTGTAATAATAATCGTCTACAACTGAACGTATCCAAATGTAAAATAATATAATTTATAACAAAAAAGGGAACTTTAATGTACGATACTACAATCAACCGCGTACATGAGATAAAAGATCTTGGTGCAACATACGACAGTAAATTAACATTTATAAAACATATAAGTAATATGACTGTTGATGCAAATAGGATGCTTGGATTTATTTACACTATTTACAGAAATGGCAAAGGGCAAAAGTATTGCCACCTTAAAATTGCTATATTTTGCGTATGCCAGATCTAAGTTAGAGTATGGCTCTGTGTTATGGAATTCAGTTTACGACTACCAAAAAACAACAATTGACAGCGTGCAAAGGAAGTTCCTAAAATACTTATGTCTAAAAGTTGATGGACAATACCTCACGAGAGGCATCGATCATAACATTTTGTTGACACGATTTGATATGACATCTTTGGAAAATGAGAGAGTTATCCTTGGTACAAAATTCCTGCATAAATTACTAAACAACAATATTGACAGTACGGTTCTTTTACCCGAGATCAATTTCTTAGTACCAAGAAGTGAAGGTCGACACAATCTGAAATTCTATTGTGAATCATCACGCACACATGTTATGATAGGATCTCCATTGAATTTTATGAGCAGTAGCTTCAATAAAATCTGTGAACATTGCTATATTCATTTCGACTCTCTAAACGCCTTGGTATCATGTATCCACAATCACTTTTAATAATACTATAAATAACATTTGTGTCAGTACTGCTACATTGCATAATTTGTAACTTTTTGTGTTATATACTCAATTTGTCAATCCTTTCTTGAAATTCTACGTATACGAATATTTTATATATACTTTGTTTTAGCATTTACTTTTATACACTTCTATATTCCATTATTTTTAATATTTATTTCATATATACTCTGTAATAATAGCATTTCCTGTAACTGGGTACCCCTGTTGGAAATAATCCGCTTTTTGTTTTAACTAGTATTTCCAATTATAATGTATTCAAAAAATTTCGAATACTTTTGAAGATATATAATATCGCAAAAAAAAAGAATACATTGGTCATCATTAACACTATTCTGAAGTTTACTAACATATCTAAAATTTATACAGGGCTTTTGAAGGCGAGTTTTAAAATGACTCACGCTAGGCAATTATTGCCTGTTTTGTAATGTCTAAAGCAGCATGCCATTTCTACAATTGTATGACTTATGTAATTGCATTCAAATGACAAATGGTGTTGGTGTTTTTGGGTTCTGATTTCAATTGAATGTGTGGCAGAGAAAGCTGCAGAGAAAGACTGCGGATGAATTTCATTCGGCAGTCGATGTCGTTGGCCAACTTTAAGAGCTTAGTCCTGTATCACAACTGATATTATATCAGAATGAGGCTGAGGCATACGTTTCAATTATTACATGAAGCCACTTAATCTAGAGAAATCAATATATTTGATACGAAATAAGTTTCAGCATTTTGGACAGGTTGTGTTAAATTTGATTGTTGCTCTCTAATCAATATCATAGAATTGCCAACCACATGGAGCAAATTCGAATTACTCTTGGAAGGTCTAAACAGTAACACGCATCATCTATTACGAAAATGTTTGTAGAATACTATTCCAAAAACCACTTACCCACTAGTTTTTTAAAGTATCCTTCCACTTGGTTGAATAACGTCTGATTGTTAACAGGCATCTGTATTATATTATAAATGTCTCTTATTTGTCTCTCGGCCTGGATCCGGAGCTGCCTCTCTATATCTTCGGTCTGGTTCCTGATTTTCGACACAAGCAGCGCCACCTGCTTGCCTTCGTTCAAGGTTTGCACGACGCCGTTGTGCAAGTCGTCGTTTCCATAAAGTCCTATTCCGACTGCCGCGCAGCAGAGTACGGAAACTACAGCTAAGGTAACTTTCAGAGCCGAAATCGAGCGGGAAGGTCGCGGTTTTCGGTCGCAGCATCGCGTCAGGAGGTAGATGAGTAAAACTAGGAGAGTCAGTATGAGCCAGGCTGCTGGGATTGAGCCTAGTATACCCAAGCTCTGAAACAAAAACAATATTTGAACATTCGTGCAAAGTGGATAGTAGACCAAGAAAAGTCTAGTGTCGCCAGTGGTGGATCTAGGGTGATCACCGGAAGGGAGGAAGCCCGAGAAAAAAATGGGTTTTCTGGAATACTTTCGATAAGAAAACGAAACATGGAGGGCACAGTTGGGCTGAAAAGTTCGTAGGCTAACATAAAAAAAATTATTTTTTTGATAAAATTTGAGTTTATTATTCTATATCAGGCCCGATCTGGAGAACACGGTGGATGCGGAAGCACTTTGAAGCCCAATTCATGCACTTTTGCCATCATTTTCATTGCTGT
Organism: Leptinotarsa decemlineata; assembly: GCF_000500325.1. Lineage (NCBI taxonomy): Eukaryota > Metazoa > Arthropoda > Insecta > Coleoptera > Chrysomelidae > Leptinotarsa > Leptinotarsa decemlineata. The sequence goes on along the minus strand of NW_019294601.1, from coordinate 15,433 downwards.
TTGTGACACAGTGCATTGTCTTGATGGAACAGCACTTTATTTTTCTTCAAATGCAATTTCACAGAATTTCACTTCGACTTCAATGAGAGGACAAAAACAACTCTACCGGTAAGTAAGTTATCGAAGTACTTGAAATGATGGTAGTCGGTTGGCGAGAGGTCTGGGAGTATGATGAGTAGGGCAGAACGTCGACGCTCAATTCGTTTAAATTTAGGACGGTACGAACGGACGTTTAGTGGAACAGGATCGGACCTCTTCTGTTGACCAGTGCCGGTTGTTGCTGTGCTGGTATGGTCCGGTTTCGGAAAGTTAGTAGTGAATCACACAAGCCGCTGACCACCATCAATACCGTATTCTTTTTTTTTGTTTCCGCCTTTGGGTAGTGCCTTCGGGTGGATCATCGGTGTCCAACCACTGCACTGTCCTAAAAGTCTGCTGTTATCGTAGAGGATCCACTTTTCATCACACCTGACGAACCGATCCAAAAACGGTCCGTTTGAAGGTGGTTGACAATGTTTCATGGTGAATTTCATTAGTTCGGACTTCCACTGTCGAATTATATTCCAAATGATTTGAATTACAATAGAACGTTGAACACCCGGTACGGACCCGGAACCAGCGACTTATTCCGAGGATATGAGAAGACTGTGATTAAGCTTACCAAGGAAAAAACTCACCTTAGTTTTTGTGCACAGCAAGAGACAACATCATCCCCAAAGGTTTTCTGCTGAAATCGCCAGGCCCAAGAGAGAGAGCCAAAGGCATATTGGAATACGCCTGCCGAGCACTGATAAGGTCTCAAATTATTGACCACCGTTGAAAGAGGTCAACTTTGATGTAGGATGCCACAAAACGATTTGAAGAATTGAGAACGAGACCTTGTAGGATTATGGACCAATCTTTGCCAAGGATCTGTTCACACTTTGGAGATAATTACTGCAGTGGAATCCACCAGTTCCCTTATCGATTAGACCGAGGCAGAATAATTTAAATGAAAAATCATTGAATAGCTGGATCGAGAACCAGTTCCAATATCCAATATCATCAATGAAGAACGTAGAACTCTGAATGGCCTACGTAGAGATAACACCATCAAGCTCCTAGCTGTAGATAAGGATAACTCTATTGTGGTGATGGATACTAATCTCTACGAACAGAAGATCGAAGAGGTTCTTCAGAAAGGACAATACACGAAGATCGTCCATTTTTCAGAAACTGAAAGATCACCGCTAACACCGCACAACAGTAAGCCCCCTAACTTGTATGGACTGCCCAAAATCCACAAGAAGGGTGTTCCTTTCAGATCGATCATTAGCTCCAGAGATTAAGCTACTCCAAACTTGTCCAGATTTTTACATCCAATAATACAACCATTACAAGTAAAAACATCATCTGTTGTGAAGAATTCAAGTCATTTTATCGAACTACCAGGGGCAATCATAGATCAAGATCAATTAATCAGTTTCGACGTGGAAAGCCTTTACACCAACGTTCCTGTCGAAGGAGCACTTCAAATACTTCATAATGAGTTATTCGAAGATGGGGAAGAACTAACTCACCTATAGAAGTATTAATGGGATTACTAGGACGCTATTTACGAAACTGCATTTCCAACTGAAGGACTAATCCTTTACGCAAGATGACAACTGCCAATGTGATTGCCACTTTCACCAGTTATAGCCAACATATATATGGAGTAGTTTGAAACTCTGGCCATTGAAGAAGTCCACAAGAAGTCCCGAGTCTGGTTGAGATACTTTGACAACACCTTCATAGTATAGAACCATGGGAATACAGAACTAGACACCTTCCTGAAGCACATCAACAGCGTGAGACCTTCCATCACTTTCACAATGGAGAAGGGAGTCCACGAGGAATTGCCACTCTTAGACGTTTTATATTGTTCTGTTCAGGGATTTAAATCATTTTATTTCATAATAAAGTCCGAACTAACAAAAAAAGGACCGTTGCGCAAAAGCAAAGAAGAATGGAACGTGACAAATTCTGTGGATCGTTGTAATCGTGGGGCACCGTTTGTGATGGGTCAGTCTCCACCAGGGTTCTCAAATCCTCGTCCTGGATTACTGTAGGTCGACCACTCCGGGAATCATCTATGAGGCTAAAACCTCCGGAACGAAGTTTTGCAAACCAACGTCGAACAGTGCTATTATTTTCAAATGCTTGGTCTCTTTCGGTAACACTTTGGTGTGATTTTAATTCGTAGAGTAATAAGCTGAAGAGTCAAAAAATTAAAAAAAATGAAGAGCATTAATGTATAGAGTACAAAATTCCCTATCGATCAGTATGTACCAATACCCAATATAATTAATATTTATTGAGATATGGAGCTACAAAAACATATGATAGTTGAACGGATAAAACTTCTGAAATAACCTAATATAACCCTTGAATATTCACATACCAGAAAGCAACAATGTAATGTTCAAACAAGAACTTATTGATAGGAAATTGAATAATCTTGAGCATAAATAATGTACAACACACACAATGTAAAATTCTCCCTTTTTCGTATTATATTCCTTGTCATAAACTTGGCTATAAAACCCGGGTAGTAGAATATACTGATATTTATACTTCAAAGATACTCCTATTGAAGTTATTTGCCACTTTCATATTCGATATGAACAACACTGTTGCACTACTCAATATTCATGAACTCTCGCTAGATCAAAGGGCGAACAGCATATATAGGAGTGTACTTTCAAGATAACGAGCTGCACCTCACAATTCCGTAAAGGGGTGCGACTGGAAAGGGTACATAATGAAATAGCCACTTCCCAGTACAATAAAGGGAAACCATATTAGTAATTGGGCTTCCTGGAACATCTCTTTGAAATTTTCCAAATTTGCATAACGTCGAAAAATATGAATTGACACTTGGACAATCTTATACCTTCAATTCGATTACGATCATCTCGAAACTTTGTATTATAATTCGAAATGGAGTTCTGTTGAATATTTACCTATTACTTTCACATTCGTAGGGCGTTATTATGTTATACACTCGTATAGTTTTCGGATGATTGAATTATTTTATTATTATCTATACGGAGAAACTTAATTGCATTCACCGCTTTTTCAGTTAGTACTAACCTTCAGAAGAAAGCTTTTGAAATTTTACGATATACAACTCATAAGTTTGTGAGTTATCGGGCTGAGAGTGACACTACTTTTGTTATTTTCAAAACGATGGATCAAAAACAATTTCGTGTTTTGATTTTACACTGCTTCACGATGGTAAAAAATACTGGTCAAGCGAAGCAATGGCTTCAAAAGTATTATAAGGACTCCGCTCCATCAGAGTCAACAATTTAACGTTGGTTTGCTGACTTCAAACGTGGTTGTAAAGACACCAATGATGTAGAACTCAGTTCAAATGAGGTAGTAACATCAGAAAACATAAAAAAAAATCCACAAAATCGTTTGAATGATCGGAAAGTGAAGTTGCGTGAGTTGCTGATATTGTAAAGGTATGAAAAAACGTATTGGCTTTATATTGCATGAGCATTGGACTATGAGAAAGCTCTGTTCAAAGTGCCGCGCGAGCTCACTGTTGACCAAAAAAAGAACGTCTTGATGATTCTGAGCAATGTTTGGCCATGTTTAAAGATAACAAACCGGAATTTTTGGGTCGATATGTGACACTGTATGAAACATGGATCCATCACTTCACTCCGGTACCAATACTATCGTCATCTGAGTGGAGAACAACTGGTAAACCTCGTCCAAAGCACCAGAAAGCACAACAATCGGCTGGAAAGGTTGTGACTTCGCTATTTTCGGATATGAATATTATGTAGCGTTATTGGAGCGTTTGAAGGCCGAAATCGCGGAAAAACGACCCCATTTGAAGAAAAATAATGGCAAAATTGAATGAAATGGATTTTGAATTGCTTATGTTTTGATTTTACACTGCTTCACGATGGGAAAAAATACTGGTCAAGCGAAGCAATGGCTTCAAAAGTATTATAAGGACTCCGCTCCATCAGAGTCAACAATTTAACGTTGGTTTGCTGACTTCAAACGTGGTTGTAAAGACACCAATGATGTAGAACGCAGTTCAAATGAGGCAGTAACATCAGAAAACATAAAAAAATCCACAAAATCGTTTGAATGATCGGAAAGTGAAGTTGCGTGAGTTGCTGATATTGTAAAGGTATGAAAAAACGTATTGGCTTTATATTGCATGAGCATTGGACTATGAGAAAGCTCTGTTCAAAGTGGATGCCGCGCGAGCTCACTGTTGACCAAAAAAAAGAACGTCTTGATGATTCTGAGCAATGTTTGGCCATGTTTAAAGGTAACAAACCGGAATTTTCGGGTCGATATGTGACACTGTATGAAACATGGATCCATCACTTCACTCTGGAATCAATACGATCGTCATCTGAGTGGAGAACAACTGGTGAACCTCTTCCAAAGCACCAGAAAGCACAATAATCGGCTGGAAAGGTTGTGACCTCGCTATTTTGGGATGTGAATATTATGTAGCGTTATTGGAGCGTTTGAAGACCGAAATTGCGGAAAAACGACCCCATTTGAAGAAAAAGGAGATGTGATGCTATGCACAGTGTCACAAATCAGTGATAACGATGGCAAAATTGAATGAAATGGATTTTGAATTGCTCCCACATCCACCATATTAGCCAGATTTGGCTCCCAGCGACTACTGGCTGTTGGCAGACCTCAAAAACATGTTCACCGGTGAGAAATTTCGCTCGAATGAAGAGGTTATTGCTGAAACTAAAGCCTATTTTGAAGCAAAAGATAAATCGTTCCACAAAAGTGGTACTGAAATGTTAAAGCGGCACTAGAATAATTGTGTGGCTCTTGACAGAAATTACGCTGATCAATAAAGTCCATGTGTTATTTGTAAGTATTTTTGAAGCGTTTTAAAGGTCTAGAAATAAACAGTAATTTTGAAAATTATCAATTAAGAAACATTATCAAGAGATTGAAGAAGAAATATTTTTTCTATTTGAAACCGGATAAAGATAAAAAGATTGTGGTCCTGGACAAATCGGATCATTACCATATAATTGATAATTCAATTGAGCACGGTCCTCATTATGAATAACCAAAAACTCATAGCCTAACATTGCAAAAATAGTTTCAGAAGTGAAAACAACATTCAAGATGTGAAGAAACTTAATTTGTCACGGCTTGAAATACCGCGACAACATTAAAATTATTTTGATTACCTCAAGAATCCCCCCATAAATATGTTGACTCCCGATATTTCGATCAATACGCATGATTCCTACGAATGTTTCCCGAATAACACCAGAACACCCACGATTGAATTAGTCTTTGTCTATTGGTCGCTAGAAATTTTACGTTCATTCGATTTATTAATTCGTACCAAGTTTTTGGGATTTCAACGTAATTTTTTATATTAAACAGTTGTTTCACGTTACGTATGGTATTGATCAGTGTGAAAAACTGTTACCCTGAAGAGGATTTGAATAGAACCAAAGTTAAAGATCTAAAATAATTCTGGTTATACAAAAACAAAGCTCAAGGCTCTGGCAAAAACTATATATTTACTGATATTCATTGATTTTGACCCTCCTTCTATGAAAAGAGGGTTCTGAGTTCTGGTGTAAAACTCTAGCATTGGGTCATAGATTTTCCAAGCCATCTGAATCTATAATTTTCATTACACAATCACTGAACCGTGGTAGCCAGAAGGACAGCAAATCCAGAATAAAGGATAGGGAAAAAGGCTACCAAAATACAGCAAATAACCCAAAACAAAAACAGATAAGATTAGATATGTTATATTCCACATAAAAAATATATAAGTTTTTGTTATTTCCATTTAAATTAAGATTTCGTAGATTTTAATATACGAATTCATTACCTATCAAATATTGAGAAATGATATGATTATTTTGTTGTGAACCATAATTACGTACCTTTTTCTTTTTTTTTTTTGCTCTTCAAGCGGATATATGTGTAGACATATATACGATACGTGTTGTGGGGTATTTTTGTTCTAATCATTAAACTATTTGATATACTCAGAAGCTAAGTTTCAATATATACATATATAATCAATACACCCCTCAATTATTTTAATGGTGATCATTTCACGAAAATTACCCGGTTCCTCGAGATCTGGAAGTCCTCTGGCTTGGGCGCCCTCTGGAGTCTTTGAAGTCCACTAGATACTCGTTAGGACAACAAGAGGATTGTTCCGAATTCTTGGGGTTCTTGTTGAATACTCTTCGTGAGCAAATGAAAATTACCTGTTGGTTCCTCGAGATCTGGAAGTCCTCTGGCTTGGGCTGCTTGAGAGCCAGTGGCGCTCTTTTTTTTTCATAATAAAACCTACCCCCAGTCTCTACGACTGAAGCCGTGCATTCCCTTTGTACGCGTGTACTTAAGCATCGACAGGTAAAGTGATTTGTTTTTGTTTTACTTTTGTTTTGTTTTCATTCGTTTGAGATACTTTTAGTTTGAAACGATCGAACACCCATTACAGATTACACCGGCTTTAGGCAAAAATATCTTATTCTACAGTACCAAAAGCAAACCGTCTGGAAAAAATCGATAAGTCGTGCAACCAATTATCTCAACTATAGATCGCTAAATGGCTAAAACCGAAATCCTATCAGTGGATATGCTATGAGAGAGCTAGGACCGAAATGGCCGTTTTCTAAAGAAGTTATTAGGTTTGTCTAACATTAGATTTCTTCAAAAAGTCCTTAGATTTCCCCAAAAATACACTAGATTTTCTCTAAGATGCATCTTAGGGAATTGAAATTCTCATTTAACCATATAAATCCTGTTTTTATATCTACAAACTGATTGTTAATGTATCATTTCGGCCCCCATGATTATGGTTTGATAATAATCCAAACGTCGGGTTAAATTAAAACCATTTTGATTGGTGTATGTCCTTAGCTACACCAGTTTCATACCTGAAAAAAATGAGTAATACTAAAAATTAATTTAATGACCCTCATGAGGTAAGGTGAGGATTCGTTCAGATGGATATGAAAATTTGGTTTTGGCTATCTTCTGGTTAGCGAAATGGGCGTCAAAAACTAGTACTTCTATTTTGTTGTGAAAAAGTGAATAAAATTAACTTGATTCCAAAAAACAGTCTGTTTTTATAACAAATTTCAACGTATGAATTGAAAAAGTATATTTTCAAAGGCGATTAGTTTTCAGGCAAAAAGCGGGTTGATTTTCGGAAAAAATTTCATTGAACCCCCTCGAAATCAAAATATCTGGTTCTTTGACATTTTTGACAAAAAGCCAAGAGTCTAATTAGTCAGTAACTGGCCATACTTATTATGTAAAAATATTATTTAAAAATAATCTATGTGCATTCATTAGCAATGGTGCCTGTATGTCTTTCACCTTTTACACGAGTATACAGAAAGCATGTCGTGATATGTCTCTGTTTCGAATAGAGTAACTATTATTTATAGACACTAAAATGTATAACACGAGGGCACCGTATAGAAATAATCACTATATATGGTGACGAGGGTGAGGGTGATTCGGAATACAGCAATGTCTGTTGCTTAATAGGGTCAATACCATACGAATTCACATCAGTATATTCCCTTCTTTTCACTTGATGCTTCGAAGATGTGAAGTGGGTGAGTCAGTAGTTGTTCTTCTCTGATGAACCTATTAAAGAACGGTTTTCAACTTAACCCCAAGTTTATAAACTTGGGGAAATATGATGTGTTCAGAGGTGCCGGTATACGAACGATGAATGTATTGGCTAGTTTAACTTGAAAATAGTTTGACTTATGGCCACTACGTACATTTGTACATGAGTTTGTAAACGGGTTACTTAACAAATATTGACTAGTGACGGTTTACTGATAATTAAATATCATATATTTCTGAAAGAATGGTACCCAATGTAGAAAAAACAGTAGAAATCGTTGCAATATTTTATTAAAACAACGAAAAAGCTACAGATGAGACGTCAAAATAATCGAAGTAATGTAATACATCATGTGACAACGAAACTCAATCGACATGCATAACGTCAAGGCTGTGTTGTTATTTTATTGGATTTTTTGCACAATTTTTCAGAATTTATTTCCTACTTTCTCCAAAAACAATTCTCAATTGCCCCATGAAGGTGATTCATTAAGGTGAATAGTTCAAATTCACCAAAAAATGATTTCAACAAACAGTAACTTCTACTTTGCCGAATACAGACATTTGAAAACCTCCACGTCTAAGTCATTCACAAACTTTTATTAACTGAAATACTACTAACCAATACAAATTATAAATTGCAATCCCCCGTCGCGCCCGTCTGTCTGTACACAATAAAATAAAAACTACCGAACGGATTTTCATACAGTTTTCAACAACGGACGGGGCACATATTTCGACTTCTGAGGGTGGTCGTTCGTAAGTGGGCGACAGCTGCTGGCAAAACACATTTCAAGAAACATTCAACACACACACACACACACAATACATGTTCATTTGTTTACCGATTTATAACCTCAAAAGTTCAATTTTCATTTTTGAAAACCTAAAAAATGATGGAGTTTTATGTGAAACACTGATACCTAGCAATTTAGTACTAGATTTGAACCAGATTTTAAATGTTGAAAAAGTTAAAATGTGGTTCCAAGCACGGGATGAAAGAAATGAAAAATGTTTCATTGAAAAAAGTCAAAATGTGATTTCTAGCACGGGATGAAAGGAAATCTTTAGAGTAGCCCACTAACTTATAGTCGAAGTAACCGATATAGTAATCTTAAAACTATCGGTGAACTCAAAGGCCAAAAAATTCAATACAAAGAAATAATGCCGCTACGAATTAGTCCACATGGACTGAAGAATTGGCGGTTAGTATTGGATAATTTTTACTAACCGAGTTTTATGATTGGCTGAAGAGTCATAAAATTAAATTAAAAGTCATGTTACAGTGACCAATAGAATATAGCGGTGAGTACCGCCGTTGTGTTGTCAATGTTCAGTTCAGGAACTGATCGCGATTTGAGTGTTGAAATTCGATATTGGTGAAGTTATAATTACTTAAAATTTGTGTTATTTGTTTAATATGTGGCGTCCTTGGACAAGTACTGATAGTAATAACGAGTGTGATAACAACGCAGACTTTTTCCTGTGTAGTGATTCCAATAGCGCTGGTGAACAATGCGAAAAAGAGATACCAGTGAATAAGATTCAGATGCATTTGAATATTGAAACACAGAGAGTATGTTTCAATGTATATAAAAATCTACATATCAAGTTTGGTTTCGAGGGAAAAAAACTATTACAAGCAACATCAGATTTGACCGAAATTCCTTTCTCAAATGTACGCAAAATAGTCAAAAACAAACCTTTGTACGCAAGACGCGATTTGATGCGGGATTATCAAAACTTTTAGATGTTCATCTAACAAAATCTTAATTAGACAGGGCAGAGTTAATTAATCTGTGGTGTTCAATTTCAATGAACAGACTATTAGTCGTTCACGAAAAAATACTGGTTCCTTAAACGTGGTCATGTTGGGAATGAACAAGTACGGTCCTGCCTATTTAAGAACGGGTTCATCAGCGGTATAAATAAACCAAATATGAAAGAATTCTTTCAACAATGAAAAGTGAAGGAATACCTTTCCTAAGAACAAAAAAATTAAATTGTAGTTTGAAGCATTGACTCAGAAACAATTTTTTCAATTTCTGATTTCATGAATTTAAAGTGAAAAGCGAATTATTAGTGATTTTGAAAGTTCGTTTCGGTTTAATGGAAAAAAATTTCTTTGGTGGAAATGATTGAATGTGTTGCCAACCCATACATTGAAAAAAAAGTTGTTACATATTTAAGAGTTATGACCATGTGGAAAAAATGTGAGACTTTCTCTTCGTTACCCACCTATGGATATTTTTTTATAAATAAAAAATGAGGATGAAGAAATTTCTTGAAAAAAAAGTTGTTACATATTTAAGAGTTATGACCATGTGGAAAAAATGTTAGACTTTCTCTTCGTTACCCACCTATGGATATTTTTTTATAAATAAAAAATGAGGATGAAGAAATTTCTTGAATCGTCTTTGTCGAAAAAATGTCAATTTGTTGAAGTTTGCTGGCTCTTAAATGCACGTTGTATTGATACGATTCACTCAAACTTGCACTGTCACATTTTTTTTATTGGTGTGGTCTGCACGATTAGAAATTTTCCCCTCTGAGTGGATTTGAAACTCATGTGAATACTCTCATCTCCCGCGTTTTCTTCATCATTGAGATTTACTTAAAACCTACTCAATTTTCTTATGCAAATTCTAGCTAACCGATCAGTTTGGAAATATTCAACAAGTTGAAGCGATTTTACCTCATATGGAGTAGTTTTTTCCTTACAAAAAATAACCTTGATCAACTGTTACGACATCGAAGTGATCATTTCAATTCAACTGTAGACACGTATCTATGTAGAAATGTCGACCAAGCCTGACACTAGATGTAAACCCAACAGATAAGTGAAAAATTTCTTTCAATAGAAACATTCATCGATATTTTACCTACTTTCTCCTTTGTCTATTCCGAGTTTTATGATTGGCTGAAGAGTTATAAAATTAAATTTGAAGTCATGTTACGGTGACCAAAAGAATGTAGCGATGAGTACCGTGTTGTGTGTTTTATTAAAGGGGAACTGCTGGAAGGTAGGAGGCACTATATCGTTTACTTGAACTATACCAAAAGTGACACTTTCTTATGGAGACAAATTAAGTTTACGTCTACACATTCCCATTGAAAACAAATCAAGAGCTGGTCATGAAAAAAAAATTGAATTAGGACTGTGACAAGAATCTTTGCAGAAATTGAGAGTTGCAAAGATACGTTTGACGTCCCTTCCTCAATCAGATGGAGTGGTACTACATCGGGACGTGATGTTCGTTTTAGAAAATCGGGTGTACTGTCCATGAAATTCCTGTCAGATGTTTTAATTTAGCTAGTTAATACAAACCGAAACGTACGTTGATTTTTTTTAAAAAGCAGGAAAAATGAAATGGATGATATTATGAGACAACCTCGATAAAAAGCTCTGTTCAAAGTGGNAAACCTGATTCGGTCCCCAGTGCGGCAGGCACAAAATATGTGATCTGCTGTTTCATCATTTTCCAAACAGAGGCGACACACTGTTTTCCGACAGTCCGAGTCTCTGCATATGATGATTCAAATGACAGTGACCTGTAAGAAGACCTGTTAGACATCATAGTTCATCCCTACTGTAGTCCAACAACTGTTTGGTATCAAGCTTCGAAGGGCGAGTAAACGTCTTGAAGAAAGCCAATCCTGGAAGATTGTGCCAGATGTCCATGAATCTTCTTGTCACCCAGGTGTTAAATTTTATTTTGGCAAAGCCTAAAGCGATGCCAATAACAAGTTCTGGTCTGATGAAGCTGCTTGCATCACCTTCTTTTGCAAGGGAGTCAGCAGTATCATTGCCTTCCAGGCCAGTATGGCCAGGAATCCAGACCAGAGACAATCTGTTAAGTCTTCATGTCGAGGAGAGTCGTTTTTGGCAATTTGCTACCAATTTAGACGTTGCTCGGTAGGAGCCAAGAGCTTCCAACGCCGCTTTACTGGATTCTTATAATCTCTCCGCACACAATTCAATAGCGTAAATTTTCGCATAGGTTCCTAGGCAGGTTGATATCTCTGTCCTGGGTCTGCGATTAAGGACACCTGCACCAGACCCGGAAGATGTTTTTGATCCATCTGTGAGCCAACAATATCTACTCTTAATATTTCCTTCTCTCGGAGGATTCAGTCCTCTCTACTCAGGAACAGTACTTTATAAGGCAGTTCGTAGTTGACAGTTGAAGGCATAAAGTCGGAGGTCATTTCCAGAATGCTGGGACTTCCAGTATCAACCAACAGTCTGCACTCTGCTTTAAATTGATTTGTGCAATTGGCAATGTGCCCAAGTCTATATGCAGTCCATTCAGCCCAGGTAATGACAACTGAAGATTTTTTTATGAGTATACACCAAAAACGGTATGACATTAGGTCATATTTAGGATATTCAAAATTTCATTCACTGTCCTTATACCAACCTTATACCAAATTTCCCAACAACGAGAAAGCATATGCCTCCCGTTTGATGGTCCATACTTCTGGGCTAGTTTCAGGTAATTTTCATTTGAATATCATTTAAGCATATATTTTGAATAAATGCATTTTACTTTCATCTCCCTATTTTGAGCATTTTCTTCAGTTTTATTCGTACCGTCCAATTATTCATAACACTTTAGAAAAAATGGCGAAGGCGATAATGTAGCTAATCCCCCAGTTTGGTCAATGAAAGTGATAATTTACTTTGCTAAATGTGCTGTAATACTGATCTCATCGTATAAACACCGGACACATTCGTCAATAGATCAAAAACAAATTACTGTTGAGTGTGTTTCAAAAATAACACCCAAAATAGTTCCATACGACTAGTAACGTCGAGGACCTTTCAACTTCAATTTATTCCTGTAGTTGAATCACTCGAGAAGAAAGTATAAACTTGAAAGCCACTGACTTGAAATAAATTTAAGGGCTTGCGGTATTTACGAGTTGCAGTCGCGTACATATATGGAGACATTTTTATTGCATTTTTACTGGTTCTGGCTCCCACTCGTCTGGTAACTTGCCGTAGTTTTACTGACTACACTTGAACCGAACACCTAGCAAAATATAAATTGACGTCGTATGTAGGCAGACATACACGAATCGGATTTTCCACAGAAAATAATGAATCAGGACAACTGAAGCATAACAGTTTACTCATTTATGGATAATACAATAGAAATTGGAAACAAACTGAAGACATAGTGTAAAAATCAACTATGCAGGCTGGTCCAAATACACCCTCTATTGTTACGTATGAAGAGCATTGAATCATTATCATGTAGTGCATCAAATCATAAAATGATCCATAAAACAAATGACAATCTTCCTGATAAGTAATTACTATTACAAACGTTATAGAGGTTTATAGAGAAGAAATAGGAATACAAGGTATGTTCAAAAAATAAGGTGAATTTTATTTTTGCTCAAAAAATATTCATTTATTCATCAGTTTTACTCTCTCAGCGATTTGGTCATTATCTCCTTCATCGTCGCAAAGCGCTGTCCTATGATGGGTCTCTTCGACCTTGGGGACAGGAAACAGTCGAAGGGGGTGAGATCCAGTGAATACGGTGGCTGAGGCATGATTACGGTGTTCTTTTTAGCCAAAAAACTTAGGAAAAGCAACGACGAGTGAGCAGGTGCGGTGCGTTATCGTTATGCAAAAGCCATGAATAGTTTTTTCACAATACCAGACGTTTTCTTCGTATTGCTTCTCGCAAGCGGCACATAATTTCAAGATAATACTCCTTACTGACCGTACGACAATGTGGCAAGAATTCCTGATGCACTACGCCCCGGTAATCGAAAAAAAAACCTTAACAGCAAAACCTTAACATTTCATCGAACTTAGCAAGCTTTTTTTGGTCCTGGTTCTCCTGGGCTCTTCCATTTTGACGATGGGACTTTGTCATAACCATCTACCCATGATTCGTCATCAGTTTTGACCATTTATACAAATCTGACACCGTTGACGTCATTCAATAATTCCTGAGCGATTCTCATGCGACGGTTTTTTTTGGTAAACATTCATCAATTTTGGAACTTCACTGCCACACGCTTCATGCCCAAAATTTCCGAAAAAATTGCATGGCAAGTGCCCACCGATATGTCAACTTCCTAAGCAACTTTTTTAATAGTGATTCAACGAACAATTTTCTTCACTTTAACATTTTCATCGGTTGTTAATATGCTGGGGCGTCCAGGGTGAGCATCGTCATTCACATCTCGGCCTTCTGTGAAAAGCTGGTACCAATTGTAAACATTTTTCTGCCTCAGAGTACAACATTTCAAGTGTTTTTGAACACTTAATGCTAAAACAGCTGAAACTGTGAGCATATGTTCGAAACGAGTGTACCAACATAAAAACGCTAACCGAATGTACGTAGCCCGCGAAATTTGAACATTCACCCTATTTTTTGAACATACCTCGTACACGTCAAACCCATGCAGATGAGATAGAATCAATACCTACAATCAGATCTGGAGATTATCTGTTTTTAGCGATGTAGAAGTTTATCACTTACCAACCAACCAACAAACATCCATTTTTATATATTAGACTAGTACTATGTTGCTGTATCGCTGCTGTTTCAATGTTTTGACAGAATCAGAATCAACGAACTTAGGCGTGCACAGCGTTATATAACAGTGCTTTCAAAAATTGTTCTACAGCGCCATCTAGTGGCGAGTTACAGAAAAATTGATACCAACTAACCAACCAACAAACATCCATTTTTATATATTAGATTAGCGTAAGAAGCAACTTGTAGTATTCAAATCACTGTTGAAGAAGCTACTGTGTTAGTAAAACATGATAGCGAAACAAATAAAGTTTGTGGAGATCAAATCGTGAGGTGTAGTTTATGAAATTACTATGCATCTTCATCAAGTAACAGCCGAATCAATAGAAAAAAAAGAAAAGAAAACAGTTATTGATTTATAATATACAATTAGACCTATATTTCTTTTCATATACCATCTGAAATGCGCATGTCAATTTTTTCCCATAGTTACCATTTGAGAAATCAGTGAACAACAATTATTGATGCGATGACTCCACAGTAACCGTGGAGACATTTTCAACTGAAACGATTGATTTCCATATGACTAATTTCATTCACCAGCTGAAACCTAGCTAGAAGCTAACATTAAAATAAAATGGTTGAACAAGGCATTCGTAACGACACAACTAACAGATAAGTTTCTTAGCAGTTCCTACATTGAAAAATCGTATGTTAAACTGACAATATGTTTTGAATAATAGGTCAAGTCAGTAAAAAATGTTTATTCAAGATTTTTGTTGAATTACATGATATTTGTGTTAGTGTATTTTGAGAGATAGAATTCCCTAAAAATACTCAAAAAAATATATATCATATTTGCATTTGCTACACTTTATTTGGGAACAACATTTACAGATGGCATACTTGCACCTTTGTCTTGTATCGGTATGAAGGGGCCAATGGGACAGACCATCCATCCTCACGTCCTTCGGTGGAATATAGGATGTAGTCGCAGAGCGTTTTTCTTCTGCTCAATATCTTTGCTTCTACGTCAGATGGTCTTCCTGCTCTGAACTCTGCCATTTTCAATTTTTTTTTTCATTTTTTTTGAGCCGCACATCTCTCATAGAGAAGCCAAGAATTCACTGGAGCCATATCTACTAAATGGTAAAAGAGTCTCATGTACCATTTCTTACTTCTCATGATTATTTTATAGCGGCCAATCAAGCTATCTAAGAGATCCACACCTCCCATGTGCCTGTTATATTCGAGCACAAGATTTGGGCATTGGTGTT
>NW_019294600.1:0-21306 GCF_000500325.1 Leptinotarsa decemlineata | reverse complement strand
AGAGATATTAAACATTGGTGCGGAACGTATACACCGTGGAGGTACATTAAATGGAAGCATATTGAGGATTTCTGGGGAATTTGTTAAATTGTTTATTAATTTATACAGGAATATCATTGATGTTAAAGTTCGTCTCTGGTCTAAGGATAGTATCTTGAATTCCGATCTTAATTGATATGTCCTGACGGTATTATAATTAGGCCACACGTGGTACTTTTTAAAATACAAATATCTCAACAGTTTGTTTTGTACTTTTTCCAAATTATTTAGATATGTTTGATATTCACCGGACCAAATAATTGAGGCATATTCTAGTTTAGGCCTGACCAGGGAATAATATAATAATATAATATGAACCACCAGATGACAGAAAAGGTAGAAAAATGACTGCCAGTATTATCACTAGCACGCCTATGAAAAGACAGTTGGAGGAAAGTTAGAAAATGAAAGTCAGAAGGAAGATGCAAGACGAGTGAAAAAACAAAAATATGTTAAAAATCAGAAAGAAACAAAAAAGAAAAAAACATGCGAAACCAAAAATAAAAACGAAAAAATTATATTGTCCTGCTTGCGATGAACGCTTCGAAGATCCACCTACAGAAAACTGGATTCAGTGCTCGCAATGCTTGAGATGGTGGCATGGATCTTGTAGCATTTATATGCGACTTATGCTAATATACTTCAACTTACCCGCATATGTGCGTCATCTTAGCCCATGAGGATGATTTCCTAAATCCGAATTGATTTGGGTTAAATAACTTGTACTTCAGAAAATACTCATAAAGCCTATTTTTAAGGATGATTTCAAACAATTTTCCAAAAATTGGATCGATAGATATTGATCGGTGGTTTTCAGAACGGAAAAATAAATTCCACATATGCCAGTCATCTAATCTCAGAGGGACATGAGTTCGACCATGAATACAAACCCCTCCATTTCCAGAAAAAAGGTTTGAACGATCAAACTGAATTGAATAATTCACCTTTATTGAATTTGTTCACACGCAGGCAATAATAGTAAGGTATATTTACAGGTAGACTTTCAAAAAATGTATTGATACCTGACTTTTTCAGGTAGATTTATTACTTAGGTAGACGAATAGTTACTAGGTTATAGTATATAAGGTGTAATTTAGAAGTAACTTTAGTTATGCTTGAAGAAGCTATTGTATAGCGAAACACGTGGAGCGGTTTTTGTAAAACCCTTACAGTGAAATTATAGAATAAACACTATTTATTAGTTTTTTATCTCTAATGAGTCAGTAGAAGTATAGAAAAAGTGCTTGATGTACTTTGATGCAAAGATTAAATCCCAGGGATTGTAAAATATTGAAATTTTGTTACTTTTCTTAATCTTATCTAAGAAGGTAAAATTAAATCCACACAAAGCAGCTGAGCCAACAATAATAACAAAAGAAGACACTACGAAATATTTAGGGATTGTTCAAAACCCACAATTAGATATATGTAAAAGAAAGATGGAGGTAGTACTGATGCTGGCCAGATGTACCTACGAAAAAAAATGCGGCTGAAACCTGATATGATGTACGGTCTTTGGCGTTATACAACTTTGAAGCAGCTATATTATAACATATGTTGCTTTGGTCTGGTGACTGAAAATGAAACAAGCGATCAGTATCGACACTTCAAAAGAGGTTGAGGTCAGTTTTGAAGGGTAGAAAAAGTGAATCTACCCTCATTATATTTTGTAACAGTGGGAGAGAGAAAATGAAAATACAACAAAGGGAACAGAGATAGCGAATTTTAGGCTTAAAACTACTTTTAATTGGAACTGCTTCGAGGATTGAAAAAAACGATGACACAAGTGTATTATATCTGAGGGGGACACTTTGAATGATGTATCCTTATTTTTGATGTATCCTTATTTTGTTAGCATACCTCGTATGATTCAGTTTTTTGTTTAATAAAATTCTTATTTTCGATAAATCTTTTAAATTTTGTTTTCAAGGTTGTCACGTCAATTTATATTATATTGGAGCTGAGCTGAAACATTGTCAACCACCTTCAAACAAATGTAGTGGATATATTTATACACGTGTAGAAAGACATATTTCTCGGTAAACTCATCGAATTTAATAATTCTGCCTATATGAAGAAAGAGCTAAAAATTTTATAAGAACTCATTTCCAATCCACTTTCTTATAGTATGTTCCCAAATGAAAAATTCTACTGCATCTTCACACATCCTGCATAGAGGTGTTTCCACTAGCCCCTTATTATGGAGGTGTTTTCTTACTTGACAGTGACTAGTTAGAAATCCTACTGTTGACTGTAGATTTTTCTAGATCATCGCCAGATATTTTTTCGGTGCCAGCTTCCCATGGTCGCCCAGGGTGATCCTGGCAAGACTGCATCCTTTGATTACATCCCATCCCCTTGAAATTGAGCATGGGTGTGACGTTTGGCTGGTTCTGCAATTGTCGAAGTTATCAGGCCGTAGCTGTCACTGGGTCCTAAAATTCTTAGTCCAGCCTCTCTCTTCGCTAAAGTGTCGGCAATGCGATTACCTTTACTCCTGTCTTCCCGTTTAACCCACCTCAGGATAATGTTATTATCTACCGAGGCTTTGGCTGAATCTTGGTGGCACTCTAGTACTAGCCCTGAGGTAACACGTTGTCTGTTCAAGGTTGATAAGGCTTGTCTACTATCAGTGCAGATTGTTATGTTTTTGCCAGAAATTCATTTTTTGGTTATTTCCATTTGCCATTCAATCCTTGTGCTTAGAGATCTGGAGTAAACTCTACATCCCGAGCATTCTTTGGTTTTTGAGCCGTCTGTGTTGCAAATCGATTGCAACAAGATCTCTCATGGCTACTGTGATGTTCAAACAAGTCACTCGATCTATTTAATATAATATTTGGATTGCTGTTTCTTGTATAACTTATTATTGCAGTGTATATCCAGGTAACCACATGGGTTGAAAGATCCCACTGTCCGCCAACATTGCTCATAAGCCACATATGCTTTTTTGCTCTACTTTGTAGGTACAAGTTCCATGTTAGCTTAGTGTCGAGGATAGTACCAAGGTATTTCAACTCTTCAAAAAAGTATAATTTGCTTTCCAAGATTTTGAGAGGTTTTAAGCCCGATAAACTTCTTTTCCTGGTGAAAAAGACCATCTCAGTCTGTTTGGGATTGATCGACAGTGACTGTTCCTTACATCATATTTCTATTAATTTGAGCCTATCTTGCGCTCTATCACACAGTGTGTTCTCAAATTTGCCGGTCTGCATGATAACTATATCACCTGCATATGTAATTGTGTAGAATCCATTATTATTGAGGATTGTACGTTTCGGATGCGTTAAATCCAGAGTAGCCGTGGTGGACATTTGAAAGATGTTATATTCCAGCACCCAATGGCATCCATACGTCTTTCGAACGAATAAAAAATGTCGATAATATCTCACACACACTGTTTTATTCAAATTCAAAGATAGGACACGCCTAATAAAAGACCCTATAGATCAAAAGTTGACCTATCATTGGGGTTTTTTGTAACCAAAACTTTCAAGAANTTGTTATATTCATATTATTCCAAAATTCCAACGTTTTGAATAAACCAGTGGATTGCAAATTAGTCGAAATCGAAATACAAAGTTTATATTACATTCCACTTTGTATTGTAGCTAGAAAAATTGGAACAAATATTGAAATAATCAATTTCTCGAATAGACTGTTTTGGAAGAGCCATAATTCATGTCGGGAAAATTGTTTTTGTTTATTATTTTTGTCGCCATCTTTTCGAAGCCCGAATATGGTGCAAGAAACACAAAACAAAAATTTTCGTAGCCATATCTCAATACATCATTGTCACCCGCTTCCTTTGTTCACTAAGTAAGCATTTGTCAGGGTTCGTTTAATAGATGTAATAGAAGAAAACTTCCTGCAAACAAAACCCTGTCAATAGCCATCGTGAGAATTCCTTTTTAGCCACATTAAAACAACTACTTGAGGAGTTGTTGTTTTATATTTTCCTTCAAGGATTACTTCCACCCGTCCATTACTTGAATAGTGGTCAAAAGCTTTTATTGATTCACATCAAGGATTTGATAAAATAAACAACCAACATAGTAAACGGAAAATTGTGAGGTTGAATATTTTAGTAACTAAAGCAGGAATATATTATTTCCTTGAACTCTTTATATTTGAATAGTATCGACCATATCGACCACAGTAATTACAAGGGTGGTATAATATTGTCGAATATATACAGTGTCACCATTAAAGTGCGCACCATATAGGAAACTTTTTTTTCGAAAGGTTTCGAAAAAGTTTAACTTCGGCACTTGTTTGTGCTTTGAATTCAACTTAAAATGATGCGACCAATTGCGACCCATTGACGTTCAGTGTTTGTCAAATTCAACTTTTTTTTGAAAAAAATTGAAAAGTGCATTTCTAGATCGAATTTAATAAAAAGTCACTTGAAAAAGTTGTGTCTACGGCAATTTTATATCCATATGCCAAATTTTATGCAACTAGGATGAAGCCTATGTTTTGCTTATTTTTGACACATATCCCCTTTATTTTAAAAAACAAGTTCGGTTAATTGTCATCAATTTATGTATACATAACAAACTAATCATGTAGTTCAAATTTTCTGATAAATTTTTACTCATACGGACATTTTTAGAGAGAAATTAAAAATTTGCTAGAAAAATTTTAACATGACTGATGCAAAGTTTCAATCACTTGACTATGTTCTTGAACAAACGTCAGTACCTTCAATTTTGAAGAAGCAGACACAACTTAACAACTGCAATAAGTATTAATAAAATGACTAGAGTTGAAATTACATTGAAATTTCATTATTCAGTATTCGATTCAATTTTTTGCAGATATGATCGATATGGGGCTCCCAAGTCAAGGTTTCATCTGTAAACATACCAAGGAGTTTGTCTGTTTCAGAGAGTTGGATGTTGTTGAGTTTCACTGTTTTCCTTAACGTGAAGTTCAAATATAGTTTTACTTTCATTCAGTTTTAGTTGATTTCTATTACACCACGAAATCATGTCATCCATGACTGAATTAATGTTGTTTTCTAGCTCCTTCACAGTATTTCCGGAAACTGTTATGGTAGTGTCATCTGCGAATAGGATAATAAAACCCTGTTTTATATACTTCGTAAGATCATTTATATAGATAGTGGGCCTAAAATGGACCTCTGTGGTACCCCAAGGATAATATCTTGAATAACAGATACTGCATTATTCACAGTCACTACCATTTTCTTATCTTCCATAAAAGATTTTATCCATTCCAGAAGGAACCCTCTGATGCCGATGTTATATAACTTACTAACTATTATGTCACTATTTACTGAATCAAACGCCTCAGCCAAGTCGAATAATATTGAAACCACGTACTTTCCCTTATTGATTTCATTGTAAATAAACTCGAATTTTCTAGCAATAGCAGTACCAACTGATCGAGCTTTTCTAAAACCATGTTGATGATCTGTTAGAATCTTGCATTTCTCGAGAAACACAATAATTCTATCTGCTACTATTTCTATCTGCTACTATTTTTTCAATATGTTTATATGGAATACTCAGTAATGATATTTGGCGATAGTTACCTATATCTTCATTTGTTTTTATTATGTTGTTATATTATCTTCTGATATTTTTTACAATTTTCCTGTATTTTTCCACAAGTTAATTGCTAAAATACAGAAAAAAAAATTACTGGATATATTTTTCAAATGAAGTTTGTAGAGATCAAATCGTAAGGTGTGGTTTATGAAATTACTAGATTTCAAAACTATGGATCTGCATGAAGTAACGGCCGAATCAATCAGAAAACGCTATCTATATATTTTGTGGTTGTGGATGTGGTTGACGTTCAATATTTTTTATGAGTCATCTATCTGTGGATATATAAAAGACTGAAGTGGCTTAACATGTTCAAATTTTGCGGGCTTCGTACATTTGATTAACAGTTTTTTTTATTTCTTCATGTTGGTATACTTGTCTGAAAACAGTTTCAGCTATTTAGCATATTGTGTTTGTTGGTGAGAGAGAGGCATAAAAGATAGATGTGTTTTTCGTCTTCGGTGATTTTGCTGTCGAATAAAATAGATCAAAGAATGTTCATCAAATTTCGTGTGAAAAATTGAATCCACTAATGAAAAACACTTGAAATATTGACAGTGGCATAGGGTGCTTGTACCCTGAATCAAAAAAACGAGTGGTACAAGCTTTCCACAGGAGGTCAAGAAAATAAGAACGACACTCGCTCTGGACGCCCCAACACATCAGCGATGAATGAAAATGTTGAGAAAGTGAAAGAAATTGTTATGGAGAATCGTCGAATCACTATCAGAAAAGTTGCTGAGGATGTCGATATATCGGTTGGCTCATGCTATGAAATTTTTTGAAAATTTTGGGTATGAAACATGTGGCAGTGAAGTTCGTTCCAAAATTGGCGAATTTCAAACATATAAACCCTCTCATAAGCATCATTCAGGAATTATTGAATGACGTCAATGACAATCCAGATTTGCTTGAATGAGTCATAACTGGTGCTAATCATGGGTATATGGTTATGACATCGAAACCAAAGTCCAATCGTCCCAATGGAAGCGCCCAAGAGAGCCAAGACTAAAAAAACACCCCAAGTTTCATCTCTACGATAACCGTGGCGAAGTGCACCAGGAATTCTGGTTACATGGTCATACGGTCAATAAGAAGTATTATCTTGAAATCATGCGTAGCTTGCTATGTAATAACGTAGACTTACGACTGGGCTCACCAGTCTAACAACTAGACTGATTCTTATTCATTTGTTAACTTTCGAACCCCTCCCGCTATTGCCATATTTGTTTTATTCATTTCAATTTGACAGCTGCTGTCATCAGATGCGGATTTGCTCCACGTCAAATTTAGAATATTGAGGCGATTTCGAAAAAAATGGCTTGGATTCTCCTGCACGAAGAGAAGATCTTTATTTGTAATGAGAAAGATCTTCAGAATTCGCAGTCACTTCTCTCTAAGAGGTTACTCTGTTAGATTTTGAAATAAAAGCCGGCTTCAAATCTTAAAACTGCTGTATTCAATAATGGAGAAAATTGAGAAAATGATAGGTACAACAAAATAGACGAAGAAAAACCCAAAAAATGAGCAAATAATAACTAAATTTCGAAATAAAACTCAAATTCAGTGCCTTCGCCGTAAGTTACTATCATATACGATAGTGACTGTAACATACTCTAGCTTTGACGCTACTTAACTATGACTCAATTATTAGATCCACACTGTATACTTATTTTTACGGCTAACTCATTCCCAATAACTCAAAAAAATGGTTATAACACATGTACATTCACGGTTTGTTTATCTCCTCCCGGCTAATCCTGCAGGTTACCCAAAAAGATATCGTAGCAAAACTTCATCACAAGTTCAACTCGTTTATATGCGGTTTCGGCTTACTGGATTATTATCTGATTTCATTTTCGCACTACACCGCTCAATTTCCACTCGAACCTTACACACTTCTTTATTTCTACGACAGAATAAAAAAAAATTCAAAGTAGCGCCAACCGCCTGTTTTCAAATATTGAACTCTTCAAAGATTCAACCCAGGAAAAGTATCTCTCAAAACAAAATTCCGCTCTTGATCGACTCTTCCAAAAAACCACCGTAAGACTGACTGTCGAGAGAACCCCTTTAAGCCCAAAACTCCGTAAACACTCTGAGACCACCGCCTCAGGCAAAGACTCCCCGAACACTCTTCCTGCACGACTGATTTCCAAACCCAGGAAGATATCCCCATATTTTGGCCGATGGGTCCGCCTTAGTAAGATGGTACGTCTAGCCAAGGAACAAGTAGATGCAATAAACACTCTCACGGTCTGGGCGAAATGTTACATTGTATGAGGCACAGGACCGTCATTTATTGCTGAATCGAAAATGACTGTCTATTCCCGAAGCTGGAAAATATTAACATGCCCAGTTTTTTCTGCTAGGTTAGATTAGGTTAGGTTAGGCTAGGTTAGGTTAGGTTAGGTTTGGTCCTGTATCGTGGAAAAACAATGCATGGCTTTTGCATTACGACAATGCACCTGCTCACTAGTCATTGCTTGTTCGTAATTTTTTGGACAAAAATAACACCTTAGTCATGCCTCAATCACCGTACTCACCAGATATGTCCTCTCTGGGACTTTTTACTGCTCCCAAGATTGAAGAGGTCTATGAAAAGACAGCGTTTTGAGATGGCACAGCTCGAAGACATGCCCAAAAGTGCATATCAGACCTGCTTCCAGGATTGGAAAAGACGCTGGTACAAGTGTATGATAAACAATTAAAATTTATTGACAAAAATTTAAAAATTAGACATCGCAGTTACGCCAAAAAACTTTGAAATTTACAGTCTCTTTTACGCCAGGGAAAACGAGAGAGTAGAGGAACATTGGAACAGCAGCAACTTCCTACATTGTCAGTGATCAAATCTATTCAGAGTTTATGCTGTAATTTGCCGCTGAGGTTAGCAATTGTTAATATCGTTAAGCTGAAGATAACCTACTCTGAGCAAACTCCAGTTGTATCAATTGTTAATTTGTCCACGCGAATTTATGTCAAATGAGTATTATTGATTCAGAACAAAGGGATCTAATTCTGCATTGAATCTTGCTTCATATATCTGTCAATGAAGAATTTTCCTTAATACTCAGCAACCCCTCTCTTTGAACTTCTCTACTCATATATTCGATATCACAAGATGTCCCCGTGGGTCGGGCTGCCTACCGGGTGAGTCCCCAGGTGACGGATAGGGAAACGGACAGGGGACTGAAGGCCCTGTCCGGGAAGCCAATGTGGCCTTACGCACTCCTTTACGGACTCCTGGTCAATGGCAGAAATAAGTAGGGTTAGGGGAACTAAAACCCCTCAAAAGCCTTTGCAAAACATGTGACCGTGGACCTGCCCACCCAAGCTAAGGTATAAGGAATCGTGCCGACAGCTGAATGGCCGCAGGATGATATGCGGTCACGAACGATCCCCTTGGGGAACTCATTGTAATCAGCCTACCTCTGGTAATGCCAGAGGTGACCAGCTCTTCCCTTGCTAGTCGTGGTAACACACATGAATGGAGCAACAGAAACAATAAAAACAAAAACCAATCCCGAGGCTGGACAGAAGTGCTCACCTAAATCTAAGGCGGTGGCTGAGGATGATCAGAAATGTCCACCCCAATCTACCGCTTGGAATGAGGCTGGACATAGTAGATCACTTTCAAGGCGCCGAGAGCTCCGCTTTGAATAAAGGCAAGGAACCTGCTGTCCCTGCAGTAAAGCTCCCTCACTTGCTGACGATTCATCCTGATTTTATCCAGGTTTGGAGACCAGCTCCTCTACCCTTTTGGCTGGTTGTTGGTCTTGAGAGGGACCAATGGGTTCATGCCTGAGTTGGTGACGGCATGAAGTCCTTAGACATCAGTGCCGCCCTTCACGGGATACCCCTACCTGGCTGGGGTGGGATGGATGAAAAAGTTATTCATCCGTTAACGGGGGACATGAGGGCCTCATTCGACAGAGTGTCGGGGCCTTCTATATCGGGAGGGGTCGTCTACAGCATAATCTGTGGCTTCCCTAACTAACGGGTTTTCATGAGTTTCCGTTTTTTCGAAAACTCTCTCATTCCTCGACTGAATGGACTACCGAATGGAAGGCAGCTGCAAATCTCTGCGGATGGCTTCATTTCGCACGAACCAAGGAGCATTCACAATCATCCTCATTATCTTATTTTGCAACCTTTCCAAAATGGAAATGTTGGACGGAGCCGCTTGTCCCCAGACGCCTGAAACGTACATGATGACAGGCTTGAACATCGTGTTGTAGATCATGATTTTGTTTTTCAAACTCATCTTTGATTTTCTATTGATTAGAAGGTACAGACTGGCTATCCGACCCTCGATCTTAGATTTGACGTACGTAATTTGCGGGTTCCAAGTGAACCTACGGTCTATCCAAAGGCCGAAGTACTTTACCCACGCAGCTCCCTTACTTGTGCACCGCCACGGAGGGAACCCCAAGAAGGTTGAAGAAACTGATCAACGACAGCAATATCGCTGCACCTTCTAAAACCTTCGTGGAGGCCACCGTGAGACACCTCAAGGTTGCCAAAGAAAGTGTGTTAGGCGAGTTTTAGCCTTCACCTGCCAATATTAAGGAGATGTCCCATAGTGAATGTGTTACATGTGGACTAAGTACTGTGAGTCTACACTCACCCTCCTTACTTCACAGATACCAGATACAGAGATCATGAAATGTCAGTAAAAGTCTCATAGCACGATTTTGATCATGATTTTGGACTGTTAATTTATTTTTTGGTAGAGGTTATCATCCGTTTTCCTCGAATATTCGATGAATATTTTTAGTGATCCTCCAAACTTTCGATGACGAATACAATCACCTACCTAGTAACATCCCATCAATCTACGCTAGATAACTTCCAGAAGTTTTTCAGCTGTTTTTTCCTGATTGGGCGACAACAGAAACAATGACACGGATACAAGTATACAATGGAAGTAAACAGCGAAGCCAATGAGACGGCACAGAAAAGTGACTGATGTGACTAATGGAGTATATAGAGAACAATAGCATGTCTTGGCTGGCGAATCGTTGTTAGAACAGAGGCGGCGAAAGAAATAAGGACATTATATTTTTTGTTAAATCAAAGGATGATACGGTGGGAAAAATACGTTAATATACAAAGGTCAGTTTGAGGATTCTGCTCTTTGGCGAGAAGATATATCATGAAAAATCCCGTTCCGAGTAAAGAATCTTCATAATTATAGTCTACAGTGTGTCCAGCTTTTCATGAATTCGCCTCATATCTTCGAAGCTTCGATTCTTAACAAATTTGAAGATTTGCACATTCAGGTACAACAACATAAAGGTCGAGAAGACGTGAATGACGACGCTTGTCCTGGACGCCCCAGCACATCAACAACTGATGGAAATGTTGAGAAAGCGAAGTACATTATTATGTAAAACCGTCGAATCACTATTAGAAAAGTTGCTGAGGATGTCGGCATATCGATTGACTCGTGTCGTGCAATTTTGTCGGAAATTGTGAGCATTAGGCGTGTGGCAGTGTTCCAAAATTGCTGACTCTCCACCAAAGAAACCGTCACATGAGCATCGCTCAGGAATTGTTGAATGACGTGAACAGCGATCCAGATTTGCTTGAAAAGGTCATAACTGTTGACTAATCGTAGGTATATGGTTGGGCGTTGAATTATATTCGGCAGAGGCAGAGGGGGCGATGACAGATATGTTGCTTATCGTTCGCTTCAGCTTTGTTCGAGGTGTGATACTCTGAAATGATTTGATTTTCAGTTATGGATAATCATCAAGTTCGTGTTGATTATGGATACTACCTTGCACTAACAGAAGGCCAAATAGCCCGAAATCGGCCTGCAAATGTGCCTGTTTCAATAATTGAAAATCGATTCCGACACTGACACTTGTCGGATATAATCCAACGCCCTTCGTGGTATTCGCCCAGCGAGGAATTGTTTTCTGTCAGCCCATGAATATACGGTATGAACAGTGCAATGATCAAGGGTATAATTGAAGCATTATAGATCCTCTGACATTTTTATTCAACTCGTGTATACAAAAAGGGTGTTTTCCAGACATTTACAAAGGTATTGCCTCTTTTTAAAAAAGGAGACAGGTCTCTGGTTGGTAACTATAGACCAATATCAATCATTCCCGTTTTGGGAAAAATCTTTGAAATCATTTTGAAGAACAGGATCATGAACTTTTTTATCAATAACTAATCATTTAATGAAGATCAATACGGATTCAGAGCAGGTAGATAAACAACAGATGCAATTCGAAAAACTGTGAGTCTGGTTATCGAGGGCCTTGAGAGAGGTGAACATGTGATATTAACCATGTGTGATTTCTCTAAAGCATTCGACTGCGTTTCGCACGATGTTCTTTTCAAAAAGTTGGAGTTTTATGGAGGGAGGGGGCTACCACTCGGTTTATTTCAGTCGTACTCATGTAACAGAACCCAATCTGTATGTGTGAATGGAAACATGTCTGGCAATAAAACTATCAAGAATGGTATACCGCAGGGATCCGTTCTGGGATCATTGCTATTCTTGATATATTTCAAGTAAAACATAATCGAATTACCATCAATTACTGATGATACACTGAGACAGGCGTCTCTGTGGTTCACAACAAATCAGTTGAAATTAAACGGAAGCAACACCCAGAAGGTCTTGTTTACGACCTCAAATACTGAAACCACTGAGAATGGCGATAATACTGCCAAACTACTAGGACTCATTCTTGATCGGAANGCACTGCCCTCATTGCATTTCCAACAATATAGTCAATTTCTTGAAATGCATAAAAATAAATCAATCTATTCGCAGCATCAGGATATTCATCATCATGCTAAGAAATGCAGATCTGTTCATACTGCCTCGATATAAACTCACAAGGTCTATTAAAAATTCATTGTATATCAATCTCTACAATCATCTTCCTAATTCGTTCAAAGTGTTCCAACAAAGCTCCTTCAAAAACAGAGTCAGAACTATTCTGGAAAACTGTTTTTATAGTACTCAGGATTATTTGAGTACTTCAATCATGCCGATTTAGATTTGATTTTATTTCATCTGATATGTGAAGCTCATGTTTATACATAATATTTGTTTTTTGACACTTCCAAAAATTTTAGACTGATTATTGTAATGTTCAAAATTATCTTTCATTTTATTCACAATTTATGATTCAATATTTATAACTTGTAACTAGTTTTTTTTTCTATGTACATTTTAACATTCAAGCAACAAACATTCAAGTGTAAAGTTGTCAGATAAATATCTATTCATCTATCTACTGTGTAGGTAAGGAGAGACTGGCCTGAACGAGCTGTTCCTTTAGATGATTTGATTGAATATCGTGTCCAAAGCGAGCACGATTTACATTTTTCAGCTTATTCGGAAAAATATGGCGAAAAAAATATTTTCGGAAAACGAATTCACATTATTGTTCTTTCGTCAATCCATGACGGTAGCCGGTCGGGTTGACGTGGGTGCTTTGCACCACTCACCCAATCGACCGCTGTGTGAGTTGGTGGTTCAAGCCGCAGGCCGGACGATCTTTTTTTTCTTGATATCGACCAATCCTTGTTAGGAATCACACGTTGAAAGTCTTTAGTCCTTAGCCCGCACAAGTTTCAACTTTTGGGCGTTGAATTGGGTGCCACGCGAACAACAACGAATCAATTATTGTGAGTAGTGTTTTAAGCTGTTTTACCCTGGAAAACCCGAATTTTCAAACCAGAATTAAAACACTGGTCCATCTGAGTGGACTGCACGTGGTGGACCGACTCCAGAGCGTGCAAAGACGTACCACTCGGCTGACAAGGTTACGGCATCAGTATTTTGGGATGTGCATGATACAATATTCATCAACTATCTTGAAAACCATCAACAGCTTTTGGTTAAAATTACAAAATATTCGTGATAGTGTAGTTTGTGTGGGGCCCTGCTGTAGGCTTATGCCTCTTCAGGGTTAGTGGATTGTGTGTGTGGTGTTTAGTCTAATGTTGTGTTGTCTTATGTTGTCTCATGTTGTCCTGTATTCTTCTTGCTTTTCCGTTGCGGTGATCAGTTTTAACATCGGTTCAGGTTGTTACGCCAGGGATGGACGTTGTACGATTTCAGCTCCTTCCAGGACGTAGCTGTCCGCCATCTGATTTCCAGGGGGTGCTCGTCCAGGATATCTTAAATCTGTTCCGATGGATCTTTCATTGTTCCAGGAGTCTTCCTGAGGGAAACGGGAGTAGAGGATTTTTTGGGCCGTGGGGACGTCGTAGACGTAAATCAAGAATGTGGATGGAGCAAGGACTGAGCCCTGGGAGACACCGGATTAGGGAGTAAAGGCGTCGCCAACTTTAACACGGATTTGTCGATTGGATATCTAGGAAGCTACTAGCCTTATGAATTGGTGTGGAAGACGAATTTGGATAAGTTTTCAGATCAGGCCCGCGTGCCAGACCTTGTCGAAAGCTTTCTGGATATCTGAGAGGATTGCGATAGTGCCAAAAAAAGAGTTGATATTTTGGGAGATACGGGTGTGTAATTCGACTAGTGTATTCTGAGTGGAATGCTCTGGCCTGAAACCATGCTGGCGGGGAGGTATAACGTTATGTTCTAGTAGAAAGTCATTCAGTAGGTTGGTCATTAGTCGTTCCAGCAGTTTGCCCAGACAACTAAGCTAGCTAATAGGTCTGTAGGAATCGGGTTTGGTGAGATCTTTGTGTGGTTTTGGAATTAGGATTGTATCTGCCTGTTTTCAAGCGTTTGGGAAGTAGGCCTGTACTGGACATGCATCAAGGATATGATAGATAGATAGATAGTTTATTTGACTACGTATATGTATGAAACATTTGTAGCAAGGTGATAAATCAAACATTTGAAATTGAATAACACGTAAATAAAATGAAAACATTAACATTACAGTATAACGAAAACACAAGGCACCCAAAAGGGGTACAATAATTTTCAAAATACATTATTACAAGCAGCACTGTATAACAAAATACAATAAAATTTTTCCGTTTGAAAGATAAATCCGGGCATTACCATGGAAGCAGCCATATATTCATCTATAGGTACTATAAATACCTGCATCAACGAGAAATTTTTTTTCTTCTAACCCCAAACTTCTAAAATTCATAAATGAATGTAAAATATCAATGTGAAAAGTAGTAACCCGATTGATTCGAAAATTATGTGGCAAAATAATTTGATGCCGGTGCCGGGGGTTAAAAAAAAATAGGCAAGGCATAGTCTTTCGCACTTCAGGTTTTTCCTATCAATTGATAGGTGTATTTTTTCTCTTGGATAGCTATGAAGCCAATGCTCAACCAATTCTTAAGCTGAATTATCGTATTGTAATGAATCTGAAGCCGTCCCTGACCGATAGCCAGCCGACTCGAACAAACACATGACCTCACCTAAAAATAATGCAGTCAAGAATCACCGGTAAAATCCTTTACCGATATAAGCCCGTCTTCCCGACTCAAGAGGGTAGTTTAGAAAGTGAATCGAGTGGTTAAACAAGAAATTCAAATATCGGAAATGAATTAAGCTGTAATTGCTAAGTGTTGTTATAAATGAATTAGTTTGTGTTTAGTGAAATATTGTTGGAAATAAATTTGTTTGAGACAGTTAATTCATTAATTTGTTGCAGTATTCTGCGCTGCGTAGATCATCTGGTAGTTGTAGCTTTGGCTTTGAAGCGTGTTTCATGTTTATGCTGTATAGGCTGGTATTTGTGCTTGTTTTCATGGTGGTGGAGGACTAGTAGTAATGTTAACGGGCCTACAGAGCTTTTGCTTCTGTAAATGGGAATCTATAGTTTTTGCAGAGTATGATCTTTAAGATTGTTAGCTCTAGACTGACCAGGACAGGTGCGATAAGAAGAACGCGTGTTAGTTTACGTAGTGGCAGTCACATATATTGTGTTGGGAGGGTAGTAACCCATCTATTGAAGAGTATACTTGTTTCATGAGCTGTATTAAACAACAATAATAGCACTGTCTTCATCGCTAAAGCTCTGAACGTAGTCACTGAGTTTCATCGAACCGCTGCAAGATCAATTTTTGTGATGTCTCTAATGGTTTTAGGTGGGTGTCTGCGATA
This sequence comes from Leptinotarsa decemlineata, assembly GCF_000500325.1. Lineage (NCBI taxonomy): Eukaryota > Metazoa > Arthropoda > Insecta > Coleoptera > Chrysomelidae > Leptinotarsa > Leptinotarsa decemlineata. The sequence goes on along the minus strand of NW_019294600.1, from coordinate 5,610 downwards.
CCATCCCAAACCTTTATACTGAATCAGTATGTCATATAGAATTGGCATGTATTTCAAGTCAAATATTTCTCTGTAGACTTTAAACGTGTTGGTCATACTCTTCAATTTTTTTGATACATAGTATGCGTGGCAGTTCCATCTGAGGTGACAGTGGATTGAATTAAATAAGTATTCACTGAAATAATACAGTTTAAAATATATGTTCGTATAAAAACGCAAAAAACTTTAGAAACAACATAATACAAATTTTAGTAATGCACTTCTTTGAATGAAGAACTATTGTAATTTTCGCCATCCGTTCAAAGAGGAAGTATCTCCTAAATTGTATACCAAGAAAGTTATATTTTTTCAGTTGTAAACAATTAGAGAAGCTGAATCATGCAAGGTATCATTTATTTATTGTTTTTGATGCGCAGCTGTTTCTCTTGTAATCACAGTATTTCGAATTGATTATTATTCGATACATAATCACACTTACTTATACTTGTGATATACTGTTTGGAACCTTTGGTGTAGTAATGAATATTACTGGAGTTTTTTCCCAACACCTAACCGTTATTTTCTTCTCATCATCTAAGCTTTGCAACCTAATATGTCTCAATGACGCTCGAGTAAATCCCCATTTTGCATCGTGGGCTCCCCTGCTATCGTATTCTGAAGCTGGGAAATCAATATCATGATACCTTAGATCTTTTTAATGTGTCACTTCAGGTCTTTAAGAGTCACTAGGAAAGGCTACAGCGTTTCTGAAGCTTTTCTTTACCTCACCATTTCCTTTGTAAGAACCAAATTTGTTACATCTTTTTCCTTGTAAGTACCAGATTTGTTACATCTTTTTCCTTGTAGGTACCAGATTTGTTACATCTTTTTCCTTGTAGGTACCAGATTTGTTTTATCTTTCAGTAATGTAAGTCACTAGGCATAAGGATTCATTAATATTTTGTATTTCACACTTCGCTAAAAGTATTGTAAAATTGTAAATTGTAATGTAGACATTAGACATGAGCATTCAAAAATACTTTGCCATTGAGTAAATAAATAAATGAAATGTTGAACAATGTTTAGGAGAGATCATCAGCACTCATCATGGGTCTTTGTGAAACCAGTCTTATGGATAAATTCTATTAGCTTGTATTCTATCGAAGATCCGCTCAAAATGTGATCGAATCAGTTTCGCGAAGCAGGCGCTGACTTCTGTTCACTTGATAGTTTCAGTGTCATCAGCTACACAGGCATTCCGTCGTGATACGAACTTCTCTACCCTACGACGGAATCTAATAAGGGGGTTTAATGGGGTCGCGAGGTGTAAATTACACGATGCACATTACCCCGCATTACCACACCGTTAATATGTNATTTTTCTTTAATCTGATATGAAATTCAATATTTTAGAAATGTGACATGACTTAAACTTTTATAATCTTATTCCACTTTAAATTGTTTAGTCTTTGGTTTGGATTTTAAATCTTCTAGTATTAATAATTTTTAGATTTGTATGTTTTTATATTCAAACAAAATTGGAGAATATTTGTACTTTAATGATGTTCACGTCTAATGTTCGGACAAAGATTTCATGCCACGCGCGGAATCATTTCCTTGTGGTTTTTTTCTGTTCTGTTCATTTTATGATTGGTAGAATTGAAATATGTAATGAATTAGTATGAATAAAGCATTATTATTATTATCAAGGTTACATGTGATGTTCGCGTCTCCAATCAGGCGGATGACTCTTTTCTGGATTGAACCAGAAACTTCAGGGTATGTTTGGGGGCAGAGCTCCATACATGAGAACAATACTCCAAAGAAGGTCTGATCTGAGCTTTATAAAGTATCAAAAGTTGCTGAGGTATGTACACTTTTCTGGTTCGGAACAGTGTTCCAAGTTTTTGAGAAACAGCCTTTGCAATTCCAGCGACATGATTGGGCCAAGACATATTGGTGTCCATTTCAACAGAAAGCAGAAAGCGGAAGTGTCTGAGCTGACATTATTGTATCCGGTTCGAAAACATTTATCTTTTTGGAGAAAACCGATGCCTGGTATTTTGTAGCATTGAATTGAACCTGGTTTCTAGTTCCTCATTGAGATATGCACTTTCTGCTGCCGGTAAAGATGTGCATCCGCAGCCGATGATCTGGAATCCAAATGAAATAAGACAAGTGTGCTGTCGTCAGCTAAGCTATACAATAAAAAGAGGGTTGACACAATGTGGATCCCTGGGGAACACCAGCGTTGATGGTGAAAATATTCGAGAGGTATCCATCGACGGTTACTTGCAGGAAACGTTTTTTCACGAAGTTGGAGAGCCATACAAAAAAATGATTCGACAAGACATAGCATCGAAGTTTGGCCGGTAAACCGTCATGCAACACACTGTCAAAGGACTCGGAAATATCAAGCGCAACAGCTCTTGACTCTCCATGTTTCTCGATTGCGTTATTCCAAATATGGGTGACATACGATAGAATGTCGCCTGTTGATCTTTGTTTCCGAAAGCCACGTTGATGATCGCTCAAGATAATGAAGCCTTCCAAATATTTGAGGATATGATGGTTTACGACTTTCTCCATGATTATTGATATCACTGATAGCAAAGCGACTGGTCTACAGTTATTTGGCAGATTTTTCTTGCCCTTTTTGGGAACAGACTGAACGCGAGCAATCTCCCAAAAAATCTATTTCGGTTTTCGGCAGTGGGATTTTTTGGGCCACTGCTGGTAGGCAAGATTTTTGAAGGCGACAGCTTGCTCGGAATTTGTATATTCTATAAATGCAAATAAATAAAGGGCGTTACATGAGAAAAATATATCATTATGATGTCACCACACAATAACACATGGATCTTAGTGGTTTCTGTAGTTGATCATAGTAAATTTTCTCTGTAACTGTTAAGACAACGGAGATTTCGAATTTTATCAAAAGTTTGGGGCACCCCGTAGATCAGTCAGTGACCAATTCATCGACGCACAATAGATTTATAAAAAAAAACACCATTATATTATCAGTTCATTTAATATGCATTATAAATTGTTATTTGTGTCGAGATACCTGTCTATGGTTTCAGAAAATCGCGCTCAACAATAGATGCAGTGTTCGACGTCGTATCTGGTGTGATTGAGGAACTTGAGCAGGGCAATCACACTGAGTTGATGCTTTGTGACCTGTCAAAACTGTTCGACTGCGTCTCACATGAAATTATGTTGGAAAAATTGAACTATTACGGAGTTACTAATCTTCAACAAGCAGTACCTTATCCTTATCAAATTTTCAAACTATTAAGTATGGTGCTCCGCAAGAGTCTGTTTTGGGCCCGCTTTTATTTGTCATTTATGTGAATGACTTGTGCAAACATGTGATACTGTTCAAATCGGTTCTCTTTGTGGACGACTTCACTTTCATTCTGGTGGAAAAAATAATGATATATTATAGTCTCATCTTGACGAGGTATCTAACAGTGCTAATCAGTGGTTTCTATCTAATGAGCTGAAACTGAATTATCAGAAAACACAATACATCCAGATTTCGGCTGATAATCAAATTATCTCTAACTGTGAAACTGATGAAGTTAATTTACTGGGCATTACATTAGATAATAGACTCAACTGGTCTGCACATATTTCTCAACTGAAGAGAAAACTCTCGGGTTCTCTATTTGTTCTACGCCAATTAAATAAAAACCTCATATTTTTCACTGTTTCACCCTCATATTATTTATGGTGTATAACTTTGGAGAAATTCATGTCATTCCAATCAAACATTTAGGATGCAGAAGAAGGCATTGAGAGTGCTGGCTTATATTGGATACAGGGATCACTGTCAAGAATATTTCAAAACATTCACGATTATGCCATTGCCAACTTTATTTCTTCATTACGTTTTCATTGAAATCCATAAGAAGAAACCATCCTTGGCGAAACAATGTCATATCCACGAACATAACACACGAAACGCTCACCACATTAGAATAAATCGATTTCGTCTTCACTTATCGCAAAAAAATTCCGTAGATTGCTTTCAGTAGATACAATATTTTGCACCAAGATTTCGAAGAACTCAGTCTGAACAAGTACAAGAGAAAATTGAAAAATTATTTGTTGAGGCTTTGCTTCTCTTCTGTCGATGAATTCAGAACACATTTTTGTGGTAACACACAAGTCACTACTTCTTTTTGATTTTCAAATTGTTTACATATGTGATTGTTGTTATTTGCTTGTAAATTTTAAATGTTAAACCAAACATGACTTGCTACAAACATATTGTATCATGTAACATAGTCAAATAAATATTATTATTATTATTTTCTTGTATTTCGAATTTGTCATCACTTTTTAAACGAAGAAAATACATAACAAATCATCTGAGAACAATTTGTTCAGGCCAGTCTCGACTCCCTACATAGTAGGTTAATGGACTGACACCTATCAGAAAACAACTACTCCCCTGGCTAATACCACGAAGGGTGTTGTATTATATCCGACAGGTGTCAGTGCAGGATTCTTCACTGAAGTTATTCATGCATATGCTGTTGGCGATACAACTGCCGCAATAGATTTTCAATTATTGGAACACACTTGCAGACCGGTTTCGGGCTGTTTGGCCACTCGTCAGTGCAAGGTAGTGTATATCATCAACATAAAAGTCGATGATTTCCGATAATTGAAAATCGTATTCCGTCAGAGTATCGTTCCTCGAACTAAGCTGAAGCATATAACAAACAACAGGTTTGTCGTCGCCCCATCTGCCTGTGAACGAGGTAACCAACTGCATATCCGAAATTTGCCCAATTCCTCGTGTAAGTAAAGAAAACTTTCACATATAGTCAGTCTAACAATCACTCAGTATTGCTTGATACCAACCAATCATGTGCAATATTCCCAAATTACTACTCCCTATGATCCAATAACTCTTCTTTGAACTTTCAGCTAGTCCACGAGCAAATGGAACTCGCTATTCCCGTGCATATATGAAGTATTAAAAAATACCATTCGTTCTCTCAATCGGAACGAGTCCTTTGATGCGAGTATTTCACATTCGCAGTAACTTCCAACAAGCGTATTGGTTAATGAATACCTAAAACGAGGTTCATCGAAAAATAGATCAACCCTGGTAGCTCCACGGAAGATATTTCCACTTTTAATACTATTTCATTGCCAGGAAACATCCCGAGAGTAAATAGAAATATAGAAGTTTATACGAAAGTTTTGATGAATAACTGTTTCACGAATCCAAGTCGACCATTATCCTTTATGTATAGTCTTGCCATTCGACGAATATTGTCGTAAAATAAGGCATAACTTACTCCTTAAGCTCAAAATTAGTTCATTTATTTTTAACAAGGTTCAGATGTTGTGGCAATTCCAATGCAAATTAGGTCGTAATTCTCAAGTTTTACGAGAATTAAAAGTGAGCACCTGAATATTTTTAGTCATCCGGGAGAACAGTTTTGCCAAAAAATTATTAATTTATAAAATCATACCACCATAAAACAATTATTTCCAATCATTATGAGACCCTTCAAATAGCTAACGAAATTACAGATCAGTTCTGTGAAAATACATAAATTGCCTTGCACTTGTTATTGTGAAATATGGAAAATAATCATGAAAAAATTC
>NW_019294599.1:0-23547 GCF_000500325.1 Leptinotarsa decemlineata | reverse complement strand
TACTGGTTAAAAAGATATTAATTTTATTCCGGACTTTTGCGCACCCCTGTATTATATCTGTCATACATAATACTGTTTGTTATATCCTCTTCTCTAATGCTATCAACTGTAATTTGCAAGTTCTATTTTCTTTCACCTAAAAAAAATACACAACCAGCTGCAATACGAATAAAAGCCTTGTCTGTTTCAAAAACTATTCAACTTCTTTTATAGTTGCCAAGATCATAACGAGCCTCCATAAAATGAAAAACTTTATGGCATTCTGCAAATGAAAATGGGTTGGTTCGAGAGTTTTAATATATATTCGCCGTACGACTACCAATGTTTCAATTCGAAACAATATCGAAAACGAAGGAATGTAGGTGACATCGAGCCCATTATTTCTCTTTCAGAATTTCCGCACCTCTTAAAAAATATTGCAATTTCCAGAGTGTCGCTATGCTGCAAACAATAGCTTGGAATATAATGTCCTGCGGGGCGGCAAGAGAGGAGAAAATTGATCATAAAATTCCTCTCAAACCGGAGTTTCATGAAAAATGTAATATTTTCAAAGGACGTACTTTCGGATCCACATTTCGGTTAACCGCAGTGAATAAAGGAATGCGGCTAAAAGGGGAAAATGAATATTTGATATTTTTCGTTTTGATAGTCGAACTCTCAGAAAAAAAATCTGCATGATATTTCAAAAATATCAATTGAATATACTTTTTTCGAATGATATAGTGAAAATTTGGTTTGTGTTGCCTTGTTTCGTGATAGCAACGAGCCCCTTCATTTTCCACCCAGCACTGAATTTTTTTTCTCCTATACGCCGGTTTTTCGAAAAAATAACGCATGATACAGGCTATGAATTAAATGATTAATCAGGCTATTTTGCCAAAGATCTAGATTTCATCCAGTGAAGTGACGAAGAGAACACTAAAGTAGCGTATTATGCTTTTACTATCATTTATTTCTATACGTGGTTCTACAAATGTTGCTCTGATTTTCATCCACTGAGACTCAAGTTCATACTATTTTTCAAATGGAATATTAGTTGTTTTTCTCTCACTACATGATGATATCTATATGGTTTCATGTTATTCATGACAATTCTTCGATTAGTTGTATTTTCCACATCATTTTCAAAAAATGAAAGGAGTACCTGTGTGAATACCTCCATGTGAGATTGCCATGCCCTCAAATCGCTTACAGCGCCACATCCACATCCATCCATCCAATTCAGGTCAAAAGAAGTTGGTAGTCTTTGAACAATAGTGCTTGCCGTTGACAGTGATAGCCTGGCCAACGTCGTTCTCAAAGATGACGAAGCCAGCCCAAAATCCACACCAAACAGTGACTTTTTCGTGACGCATTGGACGCTATTGAATCACACACGGATTGTTATCGTCCCAAATTCGAAAATTTTGTTCGTTCACGTAACTAATTCATCCAGAAATGGGCCCCATCGTTGAAGATGATTTTTCAATGAAAATAAAGGTCAGTTGCCAACTGCTCCAGAGCCCATTCAGCGAACACACGTCATTGTCTATGGCCGTTCACCTTCATTTCCTGGGTCAGTTGAATTTTGTACGGGTGCAGGTCCAAGTTACGAGGCAACATTCGCCCAGTTGTGGTCTGCGAAAGACTGAATTCTTGTGAGCGATGGATTTTCCTACACTCTCATTGATAGCGACGATAGTACGTTGTCCAAGCAGAACACCCATTCTGATCAAACAATGGGTGACAACCAATTTGACAGATGTTACTTCAACAAGATAGCCGTTATCAATTGTGAAAGTTCGGAAGTCCTGTTGGAAGACTTCATACAAGGAATGGCAATAATCACTACACTGTTCAATACAATTGATGATCTTGGAATGAAAACGAAATAGAACGAAAGAAACATCCCGATTTATATTATTACATTCGAAGACTGCGTCACTTCCAATGTTTTCGAGAAAATTAATAACTTGGTACCGTCGCGTCACATTGAGGCATGAATAAATTGGAGCGACGTTGCCAACAGAGGGACTAGTTCAATGACAAAAAATATAATGGTGGTTCCGTTCAATTCAGAAGCTATTCAGCTTCTCTCTATCCGAAACTATAACACTGGTAGGTATATAAACATCATAATAAAATTTCAATAAAGTAAGATGATGAAAAAAATGCAATGAGTGAGGAGAATTTCATCTGCGAAGGATGCGTTAAGCTCAGTCGTTAAAGTTGTGTCAAGTCCTATTAAGTATTTGAAGTCTTAGTTCAGCATTTGTACAAAATATCTAACCACGTTTGAGTATATATACTACATCAAGCTAATAAGCTTGGTGTAGTTCTTCTCGACCTTCAGAGCAAGACGGTACGTGACGTAGAGTTTTCAGTTCTCGGTGAGATGAGTATCGCCAGGAGAGGAGAAGAAAAACAGATGAAGTATCCAAAGTTTCTGTTCGAACTCCGCAGACTATCCAGACCATTTTGTTGAGAAGGTTGACCTGAATGATTATTGGAGTCGTTAGTGGAATGATGCGCTTCCTACTCTCGAATCACAAGATCATTGTGGCAAGAAATCTTGGCTGGACGAATGCAGAAGGCTGTCATTCTTGGTTAATTACGTATGCTAAGGGCACATGATTATCGGACCCAATCATCACTTAACTCAAGGTGTTGAGAGTGGTCATTAGTTGTTGATGCTGGTGCGCTCTTTCGAATGTATCGATGCTTCCGGAGAGCCGAATAAATACACAAGGCTGTCATTCGTCGTCCACTACGTCTACTCAAGGTACATGATTCTCGAACATAATGGCCACTCACTTCACGATTGTGAAGAGTGGTCATTGGTTAATGATAGTGATTTGCCCTCTAATGGTTTGGAGCTTCGGGTTAAGGGCTTGTTTCATGAAATTCGGCGTACTTTTCATTCGAGCTACATCATTCAATGGGCATTCTTCTAGTGTGTTGGCCGGATTCAGTGTCTGATTGAGGTTTTTGCAGACTTAACAGTCGATTAAGGTGTGATATACTTTTTCTCTATTATGGCAAACGTTGAATACTTTTGGTTTTTGGCTACGCAATGAGATTATGAAGTGAGATAGGAAAGCGTTATTTTCAAACTGGTCAGAATCGCTTACTAATGAGACGACTTGCAGAGAAAAATCGTTTCGTCTACTTTGGATCTGACAGATGTGAGATTCCCATTATAACAATGTTATTCTATGTTATTCTGATTTCCAGTTAGGTTCAATCTCAGTATCCACTCTTCTTCGTGGGTTTATGTTACGAATAGGTATGTCATCGATCGGCTGCTTGATTGGTCGCTTTGTCAGATGCTTCTTTTTCATGAATTCCCACCCAATGACTCGATTGTCCAATACGAGTCATGCGTTGAATGAATGGATCTTTCGAAAAAAATATTTTCCAGAGCCTAATGCGAACGGAAGCCAAATGGTACATAGTTCAGCAGTGAATATGCTTGAAAAAATTTGAAGTGCCCAAAAAATGGCTATTTTCTGAAGGATAAAATACACTTTCCACTTCTTCATCTGTTTTGGAACCGTCTAACTCCAACCTTCGATCCTCTTCTTAATGGCGGAACTATATTTTTATAACAAAGTTTTGGAGGACAAGTCGTAATTTTTAATTTTTCTAATTTTCTTCACGAGTGATAATAAATACCCTAGGTCGGCGATTGTATGGCGAAGGAAATCATTTCAAATGATGGCAACCACAACTCGGGAATATTGTTTCATAGGCAACCATATGTTATTCGGTTGGACATCACATATAATGAGGAGGCATATTTGAAGTCTGACTGTGAATCAAATTATCTAAAATAACAATTCGTTCAGGTCGTTCATCACTTGACTGCAAATGATCATCAATATCAACATACCTGTTTTCAATACGGAGTATGCAGTTCATTCCAAAACGGGTATAAGTAATTTTTTCAAATCACACCCTCGGAGAGTAAGTATAAAAACTACCCGTCACACTTAAATAATAAACAAAACAATGATGTGCTCATCTTTCAACTTTGTTATGGTATACTTTTGTTTAATGATATAATCGAATGGTTTTAATGAGTGTATCACTCCCTAGCTCCACAATCTATCTTTTATCTATACTTATAAATGCTCATACTCATTCATCTCTATTTATCCATACTGGTAAGTCCTAGGAAGCTAAAATTTGGTATATAGGTGCTTCTTAGGTCTTCGATGCGAACTAAGAGATGATTTTCAAATATTCCAGTTGGTGCTGCCCCTATGGGGGTAAAAGTGGCGCATTTACATATAAAAATTACCTTTTCATCACTATTTTTCCGCACCACTATATTTTCGGAGGCTGAAATTTTGTATGTGGGTTCGTTTTATATTGAAGATGTGCAATAAGGAAGGATTTTCAACTATTTCACCCGAGGCACCAGCCGCGGGAAAAAAAGCGCGTCCATAAAACGAATTTATGTTTTCATCAATGTTTCTGCATGCCTTCGAATTTCCAGTGAGTGAATTTATATTTAGTATCAGCATTGCTCCCGTGCGGGGCGGGGGCAACACGTTAGTAGTTTATATAGTTAGAGATATAGGTGAATACCTTATTGTTCCTCAAAACTTCGTAGTTTTCTAATAATACATATTGTATCATAGACATAATCAATATACACTATCTATCTATAAGAAATCAAATTGTTATCGTTCACGTGAAATTTCACGCTTCCAGAATTCTGACTACTTCTTTAACAAATGTTATTCAGATTCGGAGTTAACTGAATCCTAAACTTGTATTATGCAGTAACGTTGGTTCAGGAGAGATTTATCGCGAATTACATTCGAAACTAGGTTATAGCCTCACTTTCCTCATTCCAAAATGCGGGAGGTTAAATCCTCAGAGTTATAAATTCTGTGTTTGAAACAAGGAGATGGATCCATGAAAACAGCACCACTTCTTAAGGAAACATTTTGAACTATTACAGTTTTATGTAATTGTATTGATCATGATTGTTACTCAAGAGGGCTACCTGCAGGCTACATTATTTATGCTGATTCTCTCTTTCTTCCGCTTTAAATTGTTTCTGTATTGCTGGGATTTTATTGCCTCCCTATATCATCTTGGATAGCAGCTTTGGGTTCTATCGAGTACCTGGATCACATGAAAAATGATCAAATTGATGTATTTTCTGAGTGAATGTTCCGCTACTGTTGATTTGTCGTATGCCACAAGCGACAATATCTTTTGTCCATGTGTTCAAGGAGCCGATTATTTACACTCCTCTTTGTGGTTTTAATGTAGACCGATCCCCAGCAACAAGGGACTAGGAGTACCACCGATGTTGTTGGAACCTGCGGGTCCTTAGCGAACTTAAGACTCTCTCTCTCTCTCTCTCTGATGGTTTTCGTTGATATGAATATCAATTTCACAATATTTCTCTGAAAGTCCCTCAATCTTGCCCATATCATCATTCACATAAGACAGGAAAGGTTTTCCAGTTCCAGGGCATATATGGACTATCTTCGATCCAATATCCGATCTTCATATCTTGAGTTTCACGTTTTTGTGAATTGATTTTTTTAGCGGAACACTCAGAAAAAGCACCTTTAACCAATAGAAATGAAGCCACGTGAATCACTAATGAAATTATACGGGTCACTTATGAACTTATCTCGATTTTTGTGTATATACATCAATAGTTCAACGATAAATAAACCATAAACCGTGGAAATATTATACTAACTGAATAGTCTTGGACAGAAAGTTCTTGAAGATACATTAGCAACGTTTTTTAGTATTTTTTTGTTATGAAAATATCCATCATAGATAACGATTTACCCCAAATAAAAATGGCATATAGCAATCCTGACTGAATTTGACCATAATAAAATGAAAAGCAATACTTGTTTATTCTGAATATTTCTCAAAACTCTAATTTGATAACACTTGCTATTCAGATTCTTCATGAGATTTACGCAATGAGTGGTGAAAGAGAGAAAGGAATCAAATTCTATTCCTAAAAATTTCACACAGTTTGATTGTTCTACTGATTTATTATTTATATTTATATCTATATCTATTTCGGTGGTACTATCACGATGACAATTTTGAACAGACGTATATTGAGTTCTGCATGGGTTTAGCAATAAAGATTAGCTGGAGAGAATCTGGAGAGTGGAGTGAATTGTATACTGTAGAATACTTATTCCTTTCACGAAACAAAAGTGTTGTGTCGTTAACATATAAACAAGAGGAGGCTTTTGGTGTAATTACAGGCAAATCATCAATATAAAGCACAAACAAAGCAGATGTCCTATTATTTATTATCAATATAAATGATCTTCCTACATATATTGATGAAACAAAAGTGTTGTGTCGTTAACATATAAACAAGAGGAGGCTTTTGGTGTAATTACAGGCAAATCATCAATATAAAGCACAAACAAAATCGGACCCAGAACAGAGCCCTGGGGAATTCCAATTTCAGTGGGCATATGTGTCGATACGAACTGATTTTGAATATTTTCTATTTTATGATTCATTTTGACACTTTGAGTACGACTTCGAAGATACGATTCGAACCAATCGCGAGTTTTTCTCTAACTCCAAAATAGTATAGTTTTTGCAATAAAAGCTCGTGTTGCACGGATAGAAAAAATAATAATTCAAGCAAATTTATTGAAAACTATAAAGACAGAACAGTGTCTGATATATCAGCAGTATGTGAGTTGACTGGAGGTTTTTGCCCAAAACTTTCTATTCAAATAGGAAGAACTATGTCTCAGAGAATAATAAAGCCTAAGAGTAGTTTCTTGATTGTGGAAATCAATTGAACATTTACAATCGATCTTATGACGTATTACGTTTGGAAGAGAGAGGAGTGAAACTTTGGAATGCTTGGATATCAATAAGCTGAAGAATTCGAAACATTAAATGAATTACCAAATGTAATTGAGAAAATTCCAATTATCAAATCATTTTTCTAATGTTGAAATTGTTAATTGATTGGCACTTGAATTAAGGTGAAATTATTGGTCATTAAGGAGATAGAAAGTGATATCATCACTAATTTTTATGTTCATAAAGCACTAATCAGTTACAATTCAATTATTACGAATGCGTCTGGAAAAGTTACAATAAATACAAGTGTAACAATAAAGTATTACTCGAATACTTGATGGATTTTCACCAAATATCGGCGAATCATATCGTAAGAATTCATAAAAACTTAAAAACATAAAATTCTGTATGCATACCGCTACCGAAAATCAGTATATTATGAATGAATAAAAAATGCTTTGAAATTGATGCGAATCTCTTCGAATTCCCAAGATGACTGTCTATGCTCCGTGATATCTAAAGTTTTCTCTTCAATAAATCAAAACGGCACTGTAGCTGAAACTATATTCCCGCCTCAGAGCTATTAAGGCATTTAAATTATGTGTTAGTGACACTAATCTGTTCACTGGGGTGGCATAAGTGGAAATATCTCTTTGGTGTTGACGTCTAGTCAAGTATTATGCAAAGACAATGGCCAAGGGCTGGAGAGACTGACGAGAAGTTCAAAAGAGTATCTAGTGTAAATACAGGATTATGCGAGAAGAGCTTTCAACGAAAAAATTCAAAAGGAAATGCTGAGAACTGATTTTGAAGAGACCAGGACGGTGTGATGTATAATTTGATTTCAGCGAGCGAGATATCGAGTAGAGATCAGATATTGCCTGGGGATGTATTTTTTTTCATGAAAAAGTGAGGGGTATAACGCTTTTGTCGATAAATCAAAAGAGGTAGAGTCATCCAATGGGTGGCTGAAATTTTACTGGTTGGGTTATGATATAGTGCAAACATATTTAATTTCATGGCTTTTGATTATGTAATGAGAGGATCGTCATTATTATATAAGAGTAAGATTATTATCATAGTGTAACCATAACATTCGTTATATGGAAAATGAAATTGTCTTTTCATGGAATTGATTCACGAGACATACAACACACAACCTTTAAATTTGTTTGGATATGCTAAAATTTGCCTTTTTTTTGCATTGGTGGAGAATATGTTCTTCCACGTTATTAACAGAACAACTCGAACTTTTTGATCCAATCTACCTATTCAATTGCGAAATCATGGAATGAGGCTTACTGTTGATCAGCTGTGATTTGATTAGAAATGATTGCTTCTTCAAACTGAAACTCATATAATCTGAGAATTAACCCGCTTGTTTGAAGGTGGTTGACAACGTTTACTGATGATTTTCTGTGAGTTTGAACTCACATTGTCTAATATGATATAAAAAGTTTCGAAATCCCCGAAAAAATTAATAAATTTAAAATGAATAGCTGAAAATAACAATCATATTGAGCAAACAAACCCTGAAATGAAATTACAATGAAGTAAAATACAAGCAACAATTGGAAATTGAACAATGAAAAAAAAGAAAATTAATAGATTTCAAGCCAAATTACTTCAAGACATTTCAGTTGTTATTATCCACAATCGTATCCACAGTTGATACCCGAAGACGATTTTGGATACTAACAATCGAAACGTCTTGAAGTGACTTGGCTTGAAATCTTTTACTTTTTGTTAATTTTTTATCGTTCAATTCTCAATTGTTGCTTGTATTTGCCGTGTTAGGAATCACACGTTGAAAGGTAAGGCCTCGTTAGTCCTTAGCTCGCACAAGTTTCGACTTTTGTGAGCTGTCGTTTGTAGGGGGGGCGACAGCTGGTGACAGAAGAACAGAATGTTTCGATTGTAATTTCATTTCAAGGTTTTTTCGCTAGATTTAATGGTTATTTTCAGCTCTTAATTACAATTTTATTGATTCTTTCAGGGATTTCAAATCAGTTTATATCATTCTAGACAACAGAAGTCCTAACTAATGAAATTTAAGAATTAACCTGTCCTTACATTTCAACATGCGATTATCCGTATATTATAACAAAATTTTTGATCATTCAGTTCGCCGAATCAACTCTTTCACAATGTAATCTAATCGGGCCCCAATCCAGAATCTCTGATTTTTTTTTCTCCGCGCAAAAAGTGGACCTATCTTCTTTCGATTTATTTCTAAGCAAATAAAATACAAGAATATATTGAATGAATCATAGTCGAATATTAATTTTTTATAACAACACTTCCAAAATACAAATCATGAAATTATAAAACAACAACAAAAATTAATTGGCGCTCCGGGGCGACTTCATTGATTTCAGTGGTACATTCGCTTTTTCACCTGCAGGAAAACCCGGAAAATCTGCAGCACTACACCATCTGAAGATCTTGATCCGCCAATGTCCTCTCTCCCATAAAAAAAATTCAGTCATGAAAAATTATTTCCGAAAGTGTTTGAAAGTTTTTGCCTCCTCATATACGAGTATATTCCATATGAAAACTGCTTTTCGGAATCATATTGTTTTCGAGTAATGATTCACCCAGCAGCACATTTTTGGTGGGCAAAGTGGAGACTTGGACCATATAGTTTTCGAATGTATACAGAAAATAAGGTACAACCGAACGTCTTATTCAATAGGCTCCGATTATCGTAGATAACAATACCCTTCAATTTATCTTGTTGTCAATTTGGCAAGTCAACAGAAAAGAAATATTTGAATAAATTGTAAGGGCTATATTTTCAGGAGAGATTAATTTTTGGGTAAGAACACTGTCATTCTTAATGCTGGACATTCGATGTTTCGGAATAAGAAACTTGCTTTATTGCCTCTTCACGGTGGTGAAGAGGCAATAATGAATTGGTGAATTCATTCATAAAATCACGACTTTGAATTACGAATGAGTTAAATCTACTCACTTCATCGATGACAGTAAATAATGACATCCTTTCACTTATTTGATTCAATCCCAGCAAAAGGAAATTTCAATTCCGCGTCCACTTCAATACCTTTCTCACCGGTTATACCTTCGCAAATCTGGACCAGACAAAACGGCCTTCGTTGTCTTCATCGAATCTCAAGCACACAATTGTCATGCTGACGGAATTATTTGACATGTTTTACGTTGGAAAAAGTGCACGGATTCAAGTGGCGCTTATTTCGATTGCATTCAACAAACTTTTGAAACAGCCTGAGCCGAATCGGGTTACTAGTTGCATCTGTAGCTCTTCCTCCGTTCCATGAAACTAAATTTCATTCAATTTCGTAAAGATACATACAATTTTAATAATAAACTTCTGAACTCCATTACATTTTATATTGATAGTTCATCTTTCCTGTAAAATCTGAAAGACAGAGTATTTTTTCAAAAGGAGATTGATAAAGTACTTATCCGCAGTGAATTACGAGTTTGTCCCATTTTTGAGTCTGGAGAACCATCTGATATTCGGAATTATCGTCCTATCTCAATCCTATCGAATTTTGTAAAACTTCTCGAAATTGTCATCTACAATCTCGTAGATTCCTCAGTTCATAATATCATATCTCCGCAACAACATGGATTTATGTCAAACAGATCCACCATAACAAATTTAATTGTATTG
The DNA here is from genome assembly GCF_000500325.1 of Leptinotarsa decemlineata. NCBI lineage: Eukaryota > Metazoa > Arthropoda > Insecta > Coleoptera > Chrysomelidae > Leptinotarsa > Leptinotarsa decemlineata. Next base: position 13,082 of record NW_019294599.1, on the reverse strand, counting down.
ACCCAAAATGTTAGTGATGTCTTAGATAATCGTGGTCAAGTTGATGTGATATATACTGATATTGCTATAGCATTTGACCGACTTGATCACATGATCCTTCTACATGAACTCTACTGATTTCAGTGGCGCATTTGCTTTTTCTGCTGCAGGAAAAATCGGAAAAACCTGCAGCACCACATCATCTGAAGGTCTTGATCTGTCAATGTCCTCTCTCTCATAAAACAAAATGTAGGGTGTCTCCAGAGGCTCCAATGAATTCAATACATCGCCAGAACACTTCGTGACACGAAAACTCAAACCAGTCCGTTTCGTCTTTGACCAAGGCGTAATAATGACCAAATTCAACGCCAGAACCACAGTGAACAATGACTGCATGTGGTCTGCTAGACTGAAGTGTTCATCTATTTCGAACTTTCGAAAGAGTTTGGTGCTTGCGTCAGAGGTTCAGTCTTGTTTGAAGATCATCAGTGTTATTATTAGATTGACTGGTTCCTCAGCTATACTTGTTTCCTCATAACAGTCAGTTAGTTTGGCGCATGTTTGGCAATACAGTTCATCATCCCCTGTAAAAAATTCCATTTTCAGATGATTTAACAATAAGCTTTGCACGGACCGGTTATTACTCATAGTAGGAAACGCTAGATGAAGTTCCAGAAATCCATATACGTTTTTGCTACCTCTTGAACATTTACTACAAAGTAAACAAGTGGGGATTTTTTCAGCAAAAGATTTACAAACACAAGACGAGATAGGCTGTACGGAATCATTCAATCCAGAGCGGTCAGAAGTATTGATTCTGCTATTGTTTTGCCCATAAAGAGTATTCAACAAGAACCCCAAGAATTCAGAACAATACTATTGTTGTCCTAATGAGTCTCTAGTGGACTTCAAAGACTCCAGGAAATCGGTTGGAGAGAAAGATGATACATTCTTACGAAACTGCAGCTGCATGATTTGTTGTTTGAGTTTGTTGAATAAGTAAGAAACATTCTAGTTCTCGTTCATCATTAAAACCTCGTTCTTGAAATGTTTCGTCATAAACAACACTTGTAAAATGCTATTCATGTAGCGTTTCCTAAATTATCCAATCCAGTTTTTTTCTCAAAATTTTCAGGACAACTCTCTACTGAATCGTACGGAAGAACATGTTACACATAATCTGCATAAGAACCATTTCTAAAGCTGCGATCGATTCTTCCAAGTGCAGAAGAGTTTCGTAGAGGGATCGATTGGGCTATTGAAATATTAATATTTATGAATTTTGGAAAAAACCTCTGCTGTATATTGATTAAAAAACATACAAATCAAAGAATCTATCGAAAATAATTTCCCAACATAAGAACAAAATTACGGTCTCTGGATGCGCGTTTCGCTAACCACGTTAGCGTCCTCAGGAGATCACATTAATTTGACTGTCCTAATGATCTCCTGAGAACGCTAACTTGGTTAGCAAAACGCGTGTCGAGGGACCATAATTTAGGTCTGGTGATGGGAAAGTGTTTTCATCAGATTCATTTTACGTTAAAGATTCCAGTACGAACTATCAAATCCAAATCAAAGGTTGGAAGATTTCAACCTCCTTGAGAAGTAAGTGTTTTGATATCATGCTCCAGAATTGAAGGTTGGTCTTTTTTCACTGATTAAGTTTATCACATATCTCAGTGAATTCAATCAGAATCAGCGCTATTTGAATCACTGCACTTTGGCCAACGTAACACAAGTCGGCTAATTCCGTCAGCATGAAAATTGTGTACTCGGGATTTAATGAAGTTGACGAAGGCCGTTTTTGCCTGGTCCTGATTGGCGACTGTTCTACCGATGAGAAAGTTATCGAAGTGGTGGAGAAGATGGTAGTCGGTTGGCGAGTAGTTTGTGGATCATGGTATATAGGGCGTTGTCATTAAGCAGGATCGGACCTCTTCTGTTGACCAGTGCCGGCTACTGGCGACGCAATTTTAGCAAATCGCAAATCACACCAGCCGCTGTCCACCTTACAGAAACCATGGTTTTTTTTTAGTAAGTTTTTGCCTTCGGGTGTCGATGTCCAATCACTGCTGACAGAATTTTTGGTACATTCAGTCGATTTCCTCCAGTGATGGTTTGGCCCGGTTGCAGAACGTTATTGTGAATCACACAAACCTCGGTTCTCCATACAGTAATCATGGTCTTTTTTTGTTCGGTTTTCACTTTTGGGAAGTACCTGAGTGCCTCATCTGTCTCCAATAACTTTCGTGAATGTCTTTTCATGTCGTAGCGAATCCACTTTTCATCACACGTGATGACCCGGTTCCAAAAAAAATTCATTCTGGTTGCACAAAAACGAAAAAGAACAGACCCCGAAACGTGACATTTTCTGTCGATCGTTCAAATCATGAAGCATCCTCTATGCTAGCTTTGTGACCTTTCCAATACGTTTTTTAATCTACAAATGACCACATCAACGTTATGGTTATAAGCGGCGGAAAATATATGCATAAGCATTAACTAAGAAGTAATTACTAAATTATACTATATGTTACTTCAGAGCACTTAAGCCATTCATAATCTTGCTAGCACTAAAACAGCTCAAGGTTTCCTGAGTTTCCTTCGATATTTTACATAATTCTCCTTCTAATTGAAACACTGGACACTGTGCACTATAATACAACTCCACAAATGTGACACTGTGGTCGATCTGCTAGAGGTATTCAGTATTCGTGGGTGAGTTTGGTGTGTTCTGATCAAAGTCGAGTGATTATAACTTGTGTCTTCTTTTCAGCAGTGCAGCAGTTCTATGGTCCGACTTTGAGTTTCCAGTTTAGATATAGTACTCTGCCATTCAATATTCAACTTACTGAAGATGCTCTTGAAGCATCATTTCAAGTCGGTTATACATTGTTGTATACATTGTCGATCGCTTCACGGACATAAAAGTCAGCACTCTCGTTTCCCGCGTGTGCGTAGGGATCCAAAGAAGGGTGACTTTCCTAAATCATCAAAAACCATATTGGAACTGATTCCCAATTCTTCCACCTTTCCAGGCGCTGTTTGTGATGGCTCAGTCTACACCAGGGTCCCCAAATCCTTATCCTGGATACTGGACCACTTAGGGGTATATCTTCGAAACTAAAATTTCCGGAACAAAATTTCGCGAACCAACGTCGAACAGTGCGTTCATTAACACTATCATTGCCAAAATTCTCTATCGATCAGTATACACAGGATGTCCCTGGACTTGCACTTTTCCTATCAGGAATGTATAGATGGGGCCAGAATATCACTAGTACTTCATTTAACTTTTGTTCCTAAAATCCTTCGTTACCAAGGTACGGGCCTTCAAAGTTACGAAATAAAAAAATGTTTTTCTTTGATAAATTTTCAAGTGAATACTCAGAATTAACCAATTGTGGATGATCGCCTGAACAAATGGATTGCCTTGATGAAATTTCATGTAGGAGTTATTTTTTTTCATTTACTTTATTTACAGTCGCATCAACCTCTAGGGTTATTAGCGACTGAACAATGCATCAGTTGCAGTGGTATTACATACAGTTGAACAAGTTGACATTTTCTAAAAGCTTTACAATATTTTCAAAATTACACTTATGTCCTAATGCTTTCTTGATTGAAGGCGGGATGCCGAGAGTTAGTCTTTCGTTGGAATATAGCACACACTTTGTTGAGATATGATCTACAGTTACGGGAGAGTCGCACACTTCACACATAGGACTGGTGTCGCCGGTAATGAGGTATCCATGGGTGAGGCGGGTGTGGCCTATTCGCAAATGAGATATTATGACCTGGGTTTTCCTACTTATCGGGAGATGTATCCATGGAAGTACACTTGTTTTTACTTTGGAAAGTTTACTGCAAGACTCATTCCACTGATTTTGCCATAATTCAGTGAGAATTTTTTTATAGTACGGTTTCATATCTGTATGGACAACATACTTTTCTGTACTATTTGAAGGCCTGATAGTGGCTTCTTCAGCTAATCTGTCAGCCTTTTTATTTCCTTTTATACCTACGTGAGAACGGATCCATATGAATTTTATGACTACTCCTTTTCCGTAGAGTATATTGATCAGTTCTTTTATATGACGGATAATGGGATGGTTGGTTAATTGCTTCCAGGGCACTTAGAGAATCTGACGCAATCAAAAATTTCATGGAGTTGTTCTTCTCTATGTACTGCAGTACTTTTTATGTGACGTAAAGTTCTCCACTGAACACTGAGCTTTCTAGGGGGAGTTTGAATGATGAACTAGATAGAAGAAGACTGGTAAAAGCGGCTCCTACGCCGTCTTCAAATTTGGATGCGTCCGTATAGATTGTGTGAAACTCCTTCTATTTCGTATGAATCATTCAATATAAATTACATTTGATGACTTCGTAGTTAATGTCTCTCTTTTTAAACTGGTTGAGGTTTGTATCTATGAAGATTTTTGGGGTAGTCCATGGAGTGGGGTTAGGGATATTCGGGTCGGAGAAGGTTTTTGGTTGTTGGAGGTTCGAATTATGTAGATACTGATTTTGTCTCTCGTAAAAAGGAAGGTTAGCTCTTCTTAGCATACATTGTCGAAAATCTATGAACAATCACATTATGGAATGGAAGCAGCATAGGTGAGGGTTAAAAACTGCCTTCGAGTTGCTCAAGATGGTTCTAAGAGTTAGTTGTTTTGCTACAAAGTCAGGAACGGACTACCCCCGATGGTCCACACCTTGAAACTTGGAAATGACAGATATTTTTCAATATTTTTCATCAAAATCAAGTTACATAGACAATTTTCTGAATGAAAGTTCTCCTGTGGAAAATCGATTAGAGCAACGATTTTTTATAAAATGCACTTTTGTCCTATGACATTCAACCTGAGATGTCTACCATTATTTGAAATGAACAATTTTCACAGCAGAAATAATTATGATGAAGTTAATGCAACAATATAACAGGAATAATACAAATGAATATCAAGTTCTGTAGATTCGTGGTCTTTTTGAACTAACGAGCTACGCGAGTATCGAATTCAGCCCATATTTTGTATGTACGTATGGAATAATCACGTTTCGTGTTGTGTTATCTGAATCTCATGAAACTCAACATTTTGAAATGTATTGAGAGAGAAGAGGGTTATATCGAGTATTTTGGTAGCGAATTTTTAATTCGTGTTTGCTTTTCAGGCTTGCGATTGATATTTACACCAAGAGTTGTATTACTTTAACGTGTTGCACTATAAAAATGCCTAATGAACATTTTACCTATCATTTCTATTTGATTAAAAATTATTATTTTCGAATAATGGTAGACATCCAAGGTTGGATGTCGTCGAACCAAAGTGCATTTTAATCAAAAATTGTTGTTCCGATCGATTTTTCACACGAGTACTTTTATTCGGAAAATTATCTAAGTAACTCAGTTTTGCTGAAAAATATTGAAAACTATCTGTCATTTTAAAGTTTTGGGGGTGTGGACCATCGCATGTAGTTCATTCCTGACTTTGTAGCACAACAAATTACTCCTGCATGAGGCTCATCAAAGCAATTCATTTGTTTAGTCAATCACCACTTGATTTGGAGGATTTTAGGAACAAAAGTTATATGAAGTATTTTGACTCCATCTATACATTCTCGAGAGGAAACGAGGTAGTCCAGGGACACCCTGTATTATGACACAGTAGAATGAATATTTATTGAAAGCTACGAAAACACATGACATTTAAACGGACCAAACTTTTGATACAACCTAATACGAGTATATTCACTAGAATGTGCCAAAATGAAATGAGACGATTCAAATCTTCTTTCAATTTTTTCTCTCAAACCTGAGCATATTCATAGTTGAGGTTGATGAAATGAAGGTCATCAAAAACAAAAGAAACAAATAGTGGAAAGTACTACTATGGCAGAATCAATTTCTGATGTATGAATTGTTATGTATCTAAAATCATCAGAGATTTTTTTACATGTCCTATTTACCGAATGATGATTGAAGCCCAAGATAAATCTGGTGTAGTAATGAATATTACTGGAGTTTTTCCCAACACCAAACCGTGATTTTAACACCTCGACACGTGTTTCGATCACTAGGTGATCATCTTCAAGAGAAAGATCAAACTGAGTTTGTCGAGGTGTTAAAGCAACGGTTTGGTGTTGGGAAAAAACTCCAGTAATATTCATAAATGTTCACAAAAAATCTCCTTCAAGGAGCCTCACAGAGAATTCTGTTTGGGGCGTTTAGTAGTAGTTCCTAGTAGCATGATCAGCATCAGTCTATAGCAGTAGTCTGTAGATTGAAGAATGCATCCATTATACCAGTTCTTTGGAGCAAAATGTAAAATACTTCAATTCAAAAGCAACTAATGAGGCATTCCAACCTACAGACCCAAATAGCAGTGAACGTCTGATAAAATAATCCCGCGTTTAGCAACTCCATTCTTTTTTTTTATTTGAAATAATGATAACGAGTTTTCAAAACCGAATTCCAATTTGCTTAATTACAAAAACTGCAACATTAATGACGTATTGTGCAAGAGACGGAACGACTCATACTTTTCAATTGAAAGGTAGTCGGTGTTATGTTTTCTCCAATTAATACAATTTTCAACAGTTTCAATCCATTACAATGATTACAGAAATCCATTTCCACAATGAAACATCTTTGTAGGCAATCTACAGTGTGAACTCGCTCGAGTGTTTTCAGGAGACAAAAGCAACTGTTCACTGTTCGTTTCTTCAAAGCAAGATTTACTGAAAATTATTCTAGTTTTATAAGTAGTGGGCAATGTTTTTTTCAGACAAAAGCTGCAGTTCTCATTGTTCTCAGAATATAACACACACAAAAAGCAGCAGAATGATACAGGAAAACAGTCACTTAACTACGAATTCGGATAAATGGGCAAACTAGACGTTTTCAATGGTCTTCTCGATGCCGAAAACAAAAAAAAAAATTAAAATCGCGTTTCCAAAATATTTCATGAAATGATATTTTTTTTTTAATGGAACATCCTATATTTCATCATGCATTTCGATTCGTAATAACATTCTTAACAACAAAACTAATATTACCATTCTTTTTTTGAAGTTGAAAATGAGCGACCTACGTGGAAATATTTATTTCTTTCACTAGTACAAAAAAGTCTTCGTTCTGGCGAATAAAGAGCTAGTAAATATTCAAAAATATTGTCTTCTAACACATATTTGGGCGTTTCTCTCAACACTACGTGTTGCTTTCAACACAATCCGGCCATCAATTATTTTAATTAGAGTTTCAATATAATTTTTCAGTTCATCTACATTATTATGATTCATTATAGGAATCACACGTTGAAAAGTAAGACCTCGTAAGTCCTTAGCTCGCACAAGTTTCTCAACTTCTGAGAGTTGTCGTTCGTCGTTCGTATGGAAGCGACAGCTAATTATCGGAAAAACAGATTTTAAACAGATTATGTGTCATAAAAATCTTGAGGTGTCATGTCTGGTGAACATGACTATTTGTAGCAATCCATCTGTTTCCAAAACAGTCTCGCAACATTTTTTTACGCCACTGAAATTATGTGCTGATGCTCTATCCTACTGAGAATATATTATCTAACGAGCCTCCAGATCAAGATCGTCGAAAAACTCTTCCAACACTCTTGTTAATAAATTATTGTAAAGGGGTCNCTGTAAATGTTTTTTAAATGGGCAATAAAGGCTATTATTATTATTATTATTATTATGATTGGTAATATCACAAGAATTTTATTGAGAATCCAACTGCGTCATTATTACGAATATTTAAATCGTTTGAATGATATCTTGATTCGCGTGCGAAACATCAGGTTCTAAGAAATAAAGATTTATTTGTTGTTTGAAGTTATAAGTACTAGTCAAATTCAGGGTGCTGGAAAAACAAATACAATAGCTTTTGATGCAATGAGAATTTTGTGTTGAAGTCAAAAATCATTCAAATTATTTCATTCCCAATTTTGCTGTTATAGAGATCGCTCTACTAGTGGTGGTTTTTATGAAATTTCGACATTGAGAACTTTCAAATAACGGTACTTTCTGGGTTTTGGAGACCGTCGATTGTAGGAATTTCTTCCTGCAGATACCTGCACGCAATATGAAACCACCATACTAGTCAAAAGGGAGGAGTCATCTCTACTCTAAGTGTGAACGGGCTCGAAGAATATGGAAACCAGAGCATCTCGAGGAGAACTGTAATGTCTTCAAGTGACCTTGAGATCGAAAGGATAGTGTACTCGAGATCAACAAGTCCATCCAACTCAAGAGTACTACGGTTCAAAACGGGGAGGACGCTCAGATGGTTGCTCGTGCGTATCTAATATATGTCTCTAGAGTCCCAAACAGAATTGGAAAACTCTTGGGGAAATATTGAAATGATTTTCAAATATACGAAGCAGATACAACAAATTCTCAGGTCGGCTAAAGACACGAGAGAGCCACTAACAGCATCTGAGGTTTATCGCATACTGTGCACTTGTGGGAAGGTATACATCGGAACCACCAAAAGATTCATAGAAAAAAGGTTGAATGAGCATGAAGGGAACTGTACAAACTGCTAAACGGAATAGTCGACTGTTGCGGAACACGCACTCGGTGAAGGAAACCACAGGATTCTGTTTGAAGACACGAAACTCATTGCCCCCAACCAAGGATACCATACAGCAGAGAAAATAACGAAAACGACACAAAAAGATTCACAGTAGATTTTCAACAAAACATATGGTACAATGACTCCTAAAATGAAAAAGTGAGAGAAATAGAAATGAAGTGATTGCTATATCAATTGGCGCTCCAGGGCGACTTCATTGATTCCAGTGGCGAATTTGCTTTTTCTGCTGCAGGAAAAATCGGAAAAACCTGCAGCACCACATCATCTGAAGGTCTTGATCTGTCAATGTCCTCTCTCTCATTAAACAAAATGTAGGGTGTCTCCAGAGGCTCCAATGAATTCAATACATCGCCAGAACACTTCATGACACGACAATCGTCAAACTCAAACCAGTCCGTTTCGTCTTTGACCAAGGCGTAATAATAACCAAATTCACACAAGACGAGATAGGCTGTACGGAATCATTCAATCCAGAGCGGTCAGAAGTATTGATTCTGCTATTGTTTTGCCCACAAAGAGTATTCAACAAGAACCCCAAGAATTCAGAACAATACTATTGTTGTCCTAATGAGTCTCTAGTGGGCTTCAAAGACTCCAGGAAATCGGTTGGAAAGATGATACATTCCTACGAAACTGCAGCTGCATGATCTGTTGTTTGAGTTTGTTGAATAAGTAAGAAACATTTTAGTTCTCGTTCATCATTAAAACCTCGTTTTTGAAATGTTTCGTCATAAACAACACTTGTAAAATGCTATTCATGTAGCGTTTCCTAAATTATCTGATCCAGTTTTTTCTCAAAATTTTCAGGACAACTCTCTACTGAATCGTACGGAAGAACATGTTCCACATAATCTGCATAAGAACCATTTCTAAAGCTGCGATCGATTCTCCCAAGTGCAGAAGAGTTTCGTAGAGGGATCGATTCGGCTATTGAAATATTAATATTTATGAATTTTGGAAAAAACCTCTGCTGTATATTGATTAAAAAACATACAAATCAAAGAATCTATCGAAAATAATTTCCCAACATAAGAACAAAATTACGGTCTCTGGATGCGCGTTTCGCTAACCACGTTAGCGTCCTCAGGAGATCACATTAATTTGACTGTCCTAATGATCTCCTGAGAACGCTAACTTGGTTAGCAAAACGCGTGTCGAGGGACCATAATTTAGGTCTGGTGATGGGAAAGTGTTTTCATCAGATTCATTTTACGTTAAAGATTCCAGTACGAACTATCAAATCCAAATCAAAGGTTGGAAGATTTCAACCTCCTTGAGAAGTAAGTGTTTTGATATCATGCTCCAGAATTGAAGGTTGGTCTTTTTTCACTGATTAAGTTTATCACATATCTCAGTGAATTCAATCAGAATCAGCGCTATTTGAATCACTGCACTTTGGCCAACGTAACACAAGTCGGCTAATTCCGTCAGCATGAAAATTGTGTACTCGGGATTTAATGAAGTTGACGAAGGCCGTTTTTGCCTGGTCCTGATTGGCGACTGTTCTACCGATGAGAAAGTTATCGAAGTGGTGGAGAAGATGGTAGTCGGTTGGCGAGTAGTTTGTGGATCATGGTATATAGGGCGTTGTCATTAAGCAGGATCGGACCTCTTCTGTTGACCAGTGCCGGCTACTGGCGACGCAATTTTAGCAAATCGCAAATCACACCAGCCGCTGTCCACCTTACAGAAACCATGGTTTTTTTTTAGTAAGTTTTTGCCTTCGGGTGTCGATGTCCAATCACTGCTGACAGAATTTTTGGTACATTCAGTCGATTTCCTCCAGTGATGGTTTGGCCCGGTTGCAGAACGTTATTGTGAATCACACAAACCTCGGTTCTCCATACAGTAATCATGGTCTTTTTTTGTTCGGTTTTCACTTTTGGGAAGTACCTGAGTGCCTCATCTGTCTCCAATAACTTTCGTGAATGTCTTTTCATGTCGTAGCGAATCCACTTTTCATCACACGTGATGACCCGGTTCCAAAAAAAATTCATTCTGGTTGCACAAAAACGAAAAAGAACAGACCCCGAAACGTGACATTTTCTGTCGATCGTTCAAATCATGAAGCATCCTCTATGCTAGCTTTGTGACCTTTCCAATACGTTTTTTAATCTACAAATGACCACATCAACGTTATGGTTATAAGCGGCGGAAAATATATGCATAAGCAGTAACTAAGAAGTAATTACTAAATTATACTATATGTTACTTCAGAGCACTTAAGCCATTCATAATCTTGCTAGCACTAAATCAGCTCAAGGTTTCCTGAGTTTCCTTCGATATTTTACATAATTCTCCTTCTAATTGAAACACTGGACACTGTGCACTATAATATGTTGTACTGATAGTACAACTCCACAAATGTGACACTGTGGTTGATCTGCTAGAGGTATTCAGTATTCGTGGGTGAGTTTGGTGTGTTCTGATCAAAGTCGAGTGATCATAACTTGTGTCTTCTTTTCAGCAGTGCAGCAGTTCTATGGTCCGACTTTGAGTTTCCAGTTTGGATATAGTACTCTGCCATTCAATATTCAACTTACTGAAGATGCTCTTGAAGGATCATTTCAAGTCGGTTATACATTGTTGTATACATTGTCGATCACTTCACGGACATAAAAGTCAGCACTCCCGTTTCCCGCAATCCCCGTGTGCGTAGGGATCCAAAGAAGGGTGACTTTCCTAAACCATTAAAAACCACATTGGAACTGATTCCCAATTCTTCCACCTTTCCAGGCGCTGTTTTTGATGGATCAGTCTTCACCAGGGTCCTCAAATCGTCATCCTGGATACTGGACCACTTAGGGGTATATCTTCGAAACTAAAATCTCCGGAACAAAATTTCGCGAACCAACGTCGAACAGTGCGTTCATTAACCCTATCATTGCCAAATGCCTGCTTGATTTTTCGGTCTGTTTCGTCAGAAACATAGAGAAAATCAGCCAACAATTGCTGAACGACATCATATAGTAATGAGTTGAATAGAGGCAAAAAATTTAAATTCAGAAAAAAATTAACAGCATCAATGTGTACAGTACAAAATTCTCTATCGATCAATATACACAGGGTGTCCCTGGACTAGCACTTTTTTTATCAGGAATGTATAGATGGGGCCAGAATATCACCAGTACTTCATTTAACTTTTGTTCCTAAAATCCTTCGTTACCAAGGTACAGGCCCTCAAAATAATAAAAAAATGTTTTTCTTTGATAACGTTTCAAGTGAATACTCAGAATTAACCAATTGTTGATGATTGCCTGAACAAATGGATTGCCTTGATAAAATTTCATGTAGGAGTTAGTTTCTTTCATTTATTTCATTTAGAGTCGCATCAACCTCTAGGATTATTAACGACTGAACAATGCATCAGTTGCAGTGGTATTATATACAGTTGAACAAGTTGACATTTTCTAAAAGCTTTACAATATTTTCAAAATTACACTAATAATTTCTTGATTAAAAGCGGAATGCCAAGAGTTAGTCTTTCGTTGGAATATAGCACACACTTTGTTAAGATATGGTCTACAGTTACGGGAGAGTCGCACACTTCACACATAGGACTGGTGTCGCCGGTAATGAGGTATCCATGGGTGAGGCGGGTGTGGCAAGTGTGGCCTAATCGCAAACGAGATATTATGACCTGGGTTTTCCTACTTATCGGGGGATGTAACCATGGAAGTACACTTGTTTTTACTTTGGAAAGTTTACTGCAAGACCCATTCCACTGATCTTGCCATAATTCAGTCAGGATTTTTTCACAGTACGGTTTCATATCTGTATGGACAACATACTTTTCTATACTATTTGAAGTATAGCCTGATAGTGGCTTCTTCAGCTAATCTGTCAGCCTTTTTATTTCCTTTTATACCTACGTGAGAAGGGACCCATATGAATTTTATGACTACCCTTTTTCCGTAGAGCATATTGATCAGTTCTTTTATATGACGGATGACGGGATGATTGGAGTATAATTGGTTGATTGCTTCCAGGGCACTAAAGAATCTGACACAATCAAAAATTTCATGGAGTTGTTCTTCTCTATGTACTGCAGTGCTTTCCATGTGGCGTAAAATTCTCCACTGAACACTGAGCTTTCTAGGGGGAGTTTGAATGATGAACTAGATAGAAGACTGGTAAAAGCGGCTCCTACGCCGTCTTCAGATTTGGATGCGTCCGTATAGATTGTGTGAAACTCCTTGTATTTCGTATGAATCATTTCATATAAAATACATTTGATGACTTCGTAGTTAATGTCTCTCTTTTTAAACTGGTTGAGGTTTGTATCAATGAAGATTTTTGGGGTAGTCCATGAAGTGGGGTTAGGGATATTCGGGTCGGAGAAGGTTTTTGGTTGTTGGAGGTTCAAATTATGTAGATACTGATTTTGTCTCTCATAAAAAGGAAGGTTAGCTCTTCTTAGCATACATTGTCGAAAATCTATGAACAATCACATTATGGAATGGAAGCAGCATAGGTGAGGGTTAAAAAC